>JANZLH020000428.1:554426-573895 GCA_026770325.2 Erythroxylum fimbriatum
GTTTATAAATAATCATTTTTAAATTATTAATTTTAAAATATAAAATATTTTTATTAATACTTTATTAATAAACATTATATAAAATATTCAAATAAATTTAAATAAAGATATTTTTTTAAGTTGTATTTAATTTATAATTATTATTAGTAATAAAAATATTTGTTTTTATTTAAAAAATAAAATTTATAATAGCTATAAAAATTGAAGTAAATAAAATAATTAATTAAAAAACTTTGAAAAAAAAGGGAAAAGAGAGGCGGGAAAGAGGGAGGAGGGTTTACATTTTTTTTAAATTTTGCAAAAAAATCTCATAATTTTTTAAAATTTTCGTTACGGACCAATATTTAGTCGGTATTTTAAATACCAATCAGTATCATCTTGAACGGATTTAAATTTGGTATAATTAACTCTAGTATCTTAAAATTTGCTGTGAAGTCAACCCTAAAGGACAAGCCTAGGTATTAGAAAAGTAGAGGAACTTAATAATTAATTGCTAAGCGGCCGGGGACTTCTTTTCAACACATGTCATTAATTAATTGAGGGTTTAAATAAAAATAAATAGAGAATTGGAAGATATTTAATAGATTAATTTAACAAATTAAAATAATTTTTGGTGAGTGAAAGAAACCATTTATTACTTACGTTTAAACAAAGTAAAAAACATGCTTAAAATTGTAATTTACATGGCACCCTTTTCCAAGTAAATATAAATATATGATCATTTTATAAGTCAAAATTTTTAAGTTTGGTAAACAAAAGGCAAACAACCTGTTACTTATTTAAGTGCATCAAATTAATTAAAATGTTTTCAAATAATAAACAAAAATCTTATAAACTTTTATTTTAAATTTCTATCTAAGTCTGACCGCAATAAAACGCAATCATGATTGACAACGGTCGTTGAACTACCAGCGTAAATAGCAGTGTCCCTACGGTTGCCGACGAAACTTTTACGCAGGAAATAATGGTCATTCTCCTTTGGTCAAATTGCTCTGCTTGTTCTGTTTTCTTTTCCTTTTCGGCAAAAGGATCAATTCTGCGGGTAAATTTTATTTCCACCCTAACGTTTGAGTTATGTTACTCGGTTTTTGATCATTATTCTTAATGGAACAACGTACTTCCTTCTCATAACAATCGTTGTTAGTGTTTTCGAGATCCTCATGGCACAGAGTCTCGTCCCGTCACAGCCACATCAATTTTTGGTGAAGCTGGTGTCAGTGCAGCTACCGGCGGGCTCCACATTGATACGTCGACGTGGCACTATGGAGCTCATAGAAGCAATAATTAAATATTAAAAATTAAGTTTCTTTTTATTTGTAATAACATTTGAAATGATGATGTATTTTCTTAGTTCATGGCAGTGACGGACCCAGAAATTTAAAATAAGGGATTCAAAAATTAAAAATTTTGGGAGGTCCAGTACATCACTGACCCTTAAATAACTATATCTTTATATATATATATATATATTAAAAATAATTTTTTTAAAAAATTTAGGGGGCCAATGACCCCCAAGTTGGTATGTATATCCGTCCTTGGTTCATGGAAACCGTTCTTAACATAGTGAGCAATACGAATATAAAGTTTGGAATTCTAACAAAGAAAGGCGCTTAATAAATTATAATTTTTAATAAAATAGTTATGAAATACTCAATCTCCAATTAATTGATTTTTTTAATTAATTAAAGTCAAAATATTAAAATCAAATGAAAGAGTCACAAAAAAATTAGCTTTCCTCCACTTTCAATCTCCATTCTTCTCGGACATGATTTTGAATTTGACTACGAGTCAAGAGTTTCAGTCAATTTGACTTAATATGAGAAGAAAAAAAATGAAAATTCCATTTTACAAGAATTAGACAATTTTGTTTAAATTACAATTAGAGAATGTGATGCAAAATTATTCTGTATTATATAATAAAATTATTATAAATTAATTAAAATGTTGTTAAATAGAAGATGTATTAAAAATACATAAAATATATTATTGTATTATAAATTTTAACCATCAAGAAACATAAAATTTCGGAAGCACGTTCTTTGAAGAATCTTATTCGGGTTGTCTAGAATGTCAAAGTCTATTATTTGAAGTTCTTCACGAGATTATAATATAAATGAGATTAGAGAGTTATATAAAAAAATATAAGTATTATTTTATTAATTTAATATATTAGGTTGAGTTAAATTATATAATAAAATTATTGTTTTATGGAATAATAATTTACATAAACAATTATTACCGAATTAAATTTCTTCCCAAAACATTTTTTTTTTTTTTGAGGGGAAAACATTTTATTTATTTAATAGTTAATAATTTCACTAAAAATTGAATTGTTCTGAAAAGGACAAAACTCCGATACGCGTCCGATACGCCCGCGCTTAATCGTCTCGATCAAATCAAAGTCACCAGCCACGCCTCTTCCTCTTCCTATTCATACCACATTCTCACTCATCCATTTTATAGCAACTAATGCTCCTCCTCCTAATCCATTAAAGCTTGAAGCTTTTGCACACACCACTTCACTCATCATGTCTTCTACTCGAAACAAACTCCCCTTCTTCCTCTTCCTCTTCCTCTTCCTCTTCATCACCACAGTCCACTCCCGATCTCTCCCTGATTTGTTCTCCAAGGGGGTGGGATCGTCGGATTTGCTCTCTGATGGCCTCCACTCTCCTTACCTGATTCTGGAGAAGGAGTCGTCCTGCGAGCAGACGTACGGGTTTTTGCCCTGCACCACGACTGTGCTGGGTAACCTGTTCTTGATTGTAGTATACGGATACCTCATGTTTTTGGCTGCTACCTACTTGTCCTCAGGTAGTGAGCTCTTGCTTGAGATTTTGGGGCCTGGTATCGTCGGCGGCCTGTTTCTTCCCATTCTCGGCGCTCTCCCTGACGCTATGCTTATTCTTGGTATTTCTCCATCCTTCTTTCTATTTCCTCTGCTCTCATCGAACACACCTCAGATCGTATCACATCATAATTGGACCTTAAAAACTTGTTTTCAGATTAGCACTGCTTCTTACATTTTTTGCCTTGCAGTATCTGGAATTTCTGGAACTGTAGCAACTGCTCAAAGTCAGGTCTCAGTTGGAATGGGCTTGATGGCTGGTTCAACTGTCATGCTTCTAACTCTTATATGGGGATCATGCGTAATTGTTGGAAAATGCGATATTCGGGATACTGACGATGTAGCTGTTGATGGAAGGAATACAAAAGGATTTAGTTTAACAGGTACGATAATCTTCTCACGACTCACTTTTCAAAAACAAAAATTCTCACGATTCACTGTACACATCGACAAAGTGTTTGACAGAAAATGTTTAAGATCACCAAAGATATTAGACTTTAGCTGCTGTTTATAAAATAATCTGCATTAGCTACAACTTTGAATAGTGAAGATTTGACAGAAGTTTTTCTTGTGCGAGTTAGGGGTGTCTTATGTAATTTTCTATGAAAAGAGAAGGTGAGTGCATTGGGATGATGGGTTGAACAAAATACAATGAGATATCCAGAGCTAGCTCCAGGCTAAGCTGTTTGAAGAGAGCAAGGATAGTTATATAGAGTTTTTACCTTTTGATTAGGGGATCTAAAATGCAAAATACTGGAAAATTACAATCTTAGGCTGAAAATTGTTTCATTGAATTGCATTCATAAATGGTAGATTCTGATGCACGAAATTTCTTTTCTTTTTCTTTATTTCACTATATCAACACAAATATCTTGCCTGCATTTTTTAAAAAATATTTGGATTGAACTTGTAATGTTATAGGGCACGTGAATTTTGAACAAAGAGAATATTTTGCATGGATGCAGGTAGTGGTGTTAGTACAGACATTTGGACTTGCTATGCTGCTAGAATAATGGCAGTATCTGTTATACCTTTTCTTGTTGTTCAACTACCACAAGCTCTCAATTCAAGCTCAGGAAGGCACCTGGCAGTCCTGATTGGCCTAATTCTATCACTCTCAATGTTAATTTCTTATTGCCTTTATCAGGTAGCTTGCTTTTCTGTTGAAAATGGTGCATCTTGTTTGAATTGTGTTCTGGCTTGATCATCCCTTTTTGAGTTAGCCTAGAGGTGCGTGGTTTTTTGAGTTCTAGTCAAGCACATACAACAGTATGCATATGCCCCTTGAGTATTCTTCATTGAACCTCTAAATAAAAATAATGATTAAAGAGAAAATTTGAGACATTGCTAGTATTTTGAGCTAGTTACCATTTTGTACTTCATGCCATCTTCTTCAAGGAAAGAAAAGCAGGGTTTGAATCCATAACTTCCTTCACTGCTGGACAGATATGAGATATTCTTTTTCTTCTTAATTATGTGACAATATTCGGGTTATATTAATAATGTCGTGGTTGTCTTCAAATTGATATTGGGCAGGTCTTCCAGCCATGGATCCAGAGGAGACGACTTGCTTATGCAAAGCTCAGACATGTGATATCCGGAATTTTACAACACCTAAAACAAAGAGCTTTAGGAAGGCTTCTTACTGATGATGGCCAACCTAATGTAGAAGTAATTAGAAAGTAAGTGTACTCATAGCCAAAGTGATACTTGTCTTTCTAGCACTTGCTGCTTTGAAAAGTAATTGCTGCTTCTTTTGGCAGGTTATTTGAGGCAATTGATGTGAATAATGATAAGAAACTCTCTTCATCTGAGTTAAGAGCACTTATAATTGGTATCCGGTTTGAAGAGATAGACCTTGATAAAGATAACGCCGTGGCTGAAGTGATGAGAGATTTTGATACCTCTAATGATGAAAGCATTGATGAGGATGAGTTTGTTGCTGGGGTCATCAAATGGCTTAATGAAGCGAGGAGAGCAGGGGCTTCAGCCTCAGATCCTGGCCCGCATACATTAAAGTATATAAATGACTTTAACTTGGTAAGTGTTACTGTTATAAACAATAGGCTAATCTATTGTCTTGTACTTCTAAGCTAGTCACAGTGTGCATAATTTTCTGCAGCAAACAAGGAGAGAGCATGCTTTGTTGGGTCCCGAGCAACAAGAAGAAGAACAAAGTGATGAAACCGTTGAGGTTGTTGATAACCCCAGAAAGATTTTAATCAAAGCAATGCTGATGTTGTTGTTGGGAACAGTTATTGCAGCTGTATTTGCCGATCCCCTAGTTGATGTTGTTAACAACTTTTCTGATGCAACAAGTATTCCAACTTTCTTTATCTCCTTCATTGCGCTGCCTTTGGCTACCAACTCTAGTGAAGCTGTTTCAGCAATTATCTTTTCTAGTCGTAAAAAGATCAGAACTTCCTCATTAACATTTTCTGAGGTATGTTTCTCACTAAAATTTAAATAGATCTCTCTTTTACGGCTTAATTGGTGATTGTTAGTGATTCCAGCGAGTGTTAGGTGAATTGTTGGGGTTACTATTTTTAATCATAATTTTTGAGATCGAAAGGAAAAAGAGTGTTAAAACTTATTTCTTTCTGATTTATCTTAAGACTTCAATATTTGGTTTGGTTGGTGTTTTAATCACCATCTTCTAGAAAATTTATACTGGTCTAGACCTGAAAAATATGAGCTATGTATGCCTGGGAACGTAATTGCTGAAGTTTGCTTTTGAAAAAGGTGTTTTTCCTTCAAATAGAAGTGAGAGTAATAGTGTACGTCTATAAGAGCATGAGATCCCAACTTCCTGGAATTGAAAAGATTCAGGTGCAGGTAGCCCTGCCCTTCTCATGGAAGTTCCATCTCAAGTCATTACGTAGAGGCCTTGATTTATACCAAGGATTATCCCACTTCTCATATGTGGTAGCCGGCGAAAAGGAAGTGTCACTTGGAGGGATACTGGTTTCATGCATATGATTGAGTAGGAACCTTAAGCTGTTTTTTTCTGTCTAGTTTTCGTAATATACCAAGAATACTGCTTGGTTATTTTTTATATCAAGAAGTTTCTAGGAATTTGCTAGGTCAAGACAATTGGCTCCATCTTGTCAAACCATTTCACTGAAGTTCATTGATGTCTTCTTTTTTATAAAGCAATGTGACTATATTAATCCGCACTTACTGGGTTGTTATATCGGCTACACGTATTATGACTTGTATGTGGATGCTACCTGTTAACGACGATGTCTCTTTTTACAGCTTTATGGAGCGGTGACAATGAATAACCTCCTTTGCCTATCAGTTTTCTTGGCCCTCGTTTACATAAGGGGACTGACTTGGGACTTCTCATCTGAAGTGTTGGTTATTTTTATTGTTTGTATTGTGATGGGCGCATTTGCGAGCTTCCGCACTACATTTCCCCTCTGGACATCCGGTTTAGCCTACATCCTCTACCCGTTTTCGCTGGCATTGGTATACGTTCTTGATTATGTTTTTGGTTGGTCATAGAGTGGTCGATGTTGAGAATTTGAATGCAGGCTCTTTGGACGTTGAACTTAAGTTGGATGTTTCCGTTTTGGTATTTTATGTATGAGGTTACAGACAATTCTATGCATGCTTTTGTTCTTCAGCATGATTTTGTATCTATTTTGACGTGTGCCCTGATCCAGAAACACTGCTTGTAATGATTTGACGGCATTTGTGCAATAAATTTGAGTTGGCATGTATCTAACATCTCTTTATAATTTTACATTGGAGTTTATGGACCCTTTCAACCCTACATCAATAAAATTACAGGTGAAAATAATATGATAAATTAATTTCTAATTTTAAAATAATACTCATTTCACCCTACCTAAATACTTTGTTAATTATAATTTACAAGTTTTACTAAAATTAACAAATATTACATGATATATTGTAATTGATGAATTACATAACTCACTCACCCATTTTCATCGTTACCATTTGGAATTTTGTCACTTGCATCTCTTAAGGAGTGGTATAAAATGAAGAAGCATAAGATCAAAAGATATTGTGTTCAATTCTCTTTATTTACGCTCTCTCATTCAAGTGTGTTATATAAGACTTGCTTAATGCAGAATACTCAATTAACGTAATTTATAGATTATTGTATCAATCTGAATATTTATCCAAAAGGTAACAACTATGATTGCTCCGGTTCAAAAAAAAAAAATCTCTTCAGCGATTTCTACATCGTTCCCGATTTAATAGAGCTCCTGCGGTGGTCCCGATCCTCAACCAACTATTTGCGGCATAATAGAAAGGTCGGACAACAAGGAGCCCACCAAAACAAAAGGACATGGCCAGAAGCTCACATGCAAGGGTTTTGTTACCAACGATGTGCAACACTCACTCGTTCAATTATCAAAGACATAAAAAGGCAGAGAAAGCAAGCCCCAAACTCAAGGTCACAACAAACTAAATTTTCCTTCTTCAAAAGCATAGCATCCAAGTAAGGTAAGTCTTACCTTTCCCCACATGGCTGATGGCCAAGAGTTGGAAGGTCTCTTTCACCCTATAGCTTACATTTGCAGATTTGGACATATCTCAACTTCAAATCTTGTATGATATCAACAAGTGTTAAAAAAGAAATACAGGAACCATCCCTTAGTATGGTCTCAGAAAAAGAAACAGCTGGCTTGCCAAACATTTTACAAGAATGTGCAATATAATGAGACTATAACTTCAAATTGAGATCAACACTTTCACCCAATTCACCACCATTACAGTTGCCACAAGTGTTTGTAGGTTGGCCAATTTGCATTACTTTTGGTGGGAAAAAGCTATAGAAAGGCTGCTGTTGATTTGATACACTTGGTCCTGGTTGGAGGATCGTATCTTCCATGGTAGCCTTTTAAGAAATTCACAAAAACAATCAATTAGACACACACACACAAAAACCTAAAAAAGGAGTAAGCTATTGAATTGGGAAAATAAGTTACTGAATCTAACTTGATGAGGTAGCAAGCCAAAGTTAAATGTGTCGTAGTTATGGTAGGCTAGGCAAGACGAAGGGCGCTTGAACTTGGAATCTAGACATGCCAAATTGGATAATGGAGGGGCTAGTGTGAGAAAATCTTCACTGGAAGCCCTGTTTCCTTTAATGACTTTGTTTGAATTAGGCTCCAATCTTGAATTGGAACATGAAGGTCCTTCTCTACAAACAGGAAAGAAGAAAGACAAAAGAATCAGATGTCTCCCTATATATTAGAGCATCAGAACCTTTGCAAAACCAAAGCAACTGGACCAAGTGAAACCTGAAATTTGGGTTGTCTGTTTTAGCATTGAAAGTGCCTCTGTTACCAACAGATGCTATTTGATCTTCCGATCTACTAATGTTGTGTATGGTTAGAGGAAATTTACAATTGAAAGGGCATGGTGGGTCATCCAGAGAGAACGGATAAGGCCTCTTCACGCCAACCATCTATACCACATTTTGAACAAATATGCCGATTAGTAATCAAGCAACTTTTAGATGCTGCACCATTTTCAATTGCATACAACAAGAAATGAAAATAAGGCAGTGCCTTCCATACCACCATTGATATGCTACATAATCATTGTATTGAAAACTACATTCAGAACTCGAGGGAAAGGACATATCATGTTAATTACAAATTGAGAAGGTTAAAAGTGAAGGTGTTACCTTCTCTTCCTCTGGCCAAATAGATGCATAGTTGCCATAATAACTTTGGTTTGAAGGGGGCTCCATTTGGAAATTCAGTAATGACGAAGATGAACTTGCTGATGAGACATTCATCTGTATCATTTTCATGTATCATTTAAGATAATAGTCTATGAAATAAGTGTTGAAGAAGAAACAGAAACAACCTTTGACAAAGCAGTTGAATACGAGAAATCAGAAGAATTTACCATTGATGAAGAAGAAGAAACAGAGGATGAAGGCAGTTGATGCTTCTGTGATCTCGTCATTAAACTGGGAAGGGAAGAAATAGGATTGGATTCGCAAGGAAAATTCAAACTTGATCGAAAAGCCAATCCAGGATCAACCCCAAAACTCTCCTTTTCAAGATTGTATTGGTGTGAGTTCCACATTTTAGGCACATTTCCATGCACTTGAATAGGAACGGATTGCCACCACATAGAGTTAGCTAATGGAACAGTATTTGAGCTATCAACATCAACGTTTCGGGGCTGAAGGATTGAATTTGGAGATGATCGGTCAGGAGGATATGCTATTGAAGAGGAGTAAGACTGATAATTTGGAAGTGGCACAGACAGATTAGAAGGTCTAGTGGGTGACATTGGAGGTGGAGATGGTATTACTACAGAGCCCTCCTTCTTTTGCTGCTCCTCTAGTCTGATCTTTTCAAGCTGTGCCACACCTAGGCCTCTTTGGGGCACTTTTTTTTGCTTTTGCTTCTTGGAGTATCTACCCGCACTTCCAATATTAAAACCAGCACCACCAGTATTACTGCTACTATACTTTTGGGTTTCTTCTTCTTGAGCCATTTCTGTTATCGTTCATGTAATACGTGAACAAAGGAGTTCCCAAAAGATTCAGAACCTAACCATTTGCAAAGACGTAGAGAAAAGACCAAAAATATAGAGTCACAGTCGTTTATCTTCGTGTTTAGAACATCAAGATTTGAAGATATTGTTCAAAGTTGAACTTGGATACGAAGATTTAGTGGGGGACACACTGAAATCTTGAGTTTTTATTTTGCCACTTCCAGGTTGGCCATTCTTGCTGACAAGATTTCAAGCAAATACAAAGCAATCGCAAATACAAAGATTTAGAGAGATAAAAGAGAGAAACTGAGTCTTGCTTTCAGGATATGGTAATTTGAAATTAAAAAAAAAATCCGAAGATTACAACAGCAAAATCTAGAGGAATTCCCAAGAACCCAGAAGTCTAAAGGAAAAATGAATAAAGAGTGTACCCAAAATCTCGCAGGTTATGGACTAAAGATCGTATCTTTATGGAAAGAGGAGAACAAACCCATAAGCCTAGCCAAAATTTTAGCAAGAGAGAGAGAAACATACAGGATGTGGCTGGAGTGAGAGAAACCGAGAAGGTTTCGGATTTTTCTCAAACCAAATGTTGCTTGTTTGTCTGAGAGACAGATCGCAGGAAAAAGTGTTTTAACTATATTTTAAAAAACATTTTCGTGGCTCTTTGGGTCTCACTTTCTTCTTGCTGTAACAACCTGGTTAAAAGAAAAACACAGCAAAAGCCTTGATACACTAAAGCACTATATATATAATGTATACTTTTGTTCCTCACCCACTTCTCGCCCATATCCTCGCTCCACTCTCCTCTTTTCATTGCTAGACCTACTCTCCCTAAATACCCAGCTCCCATTTTCTCTCTCTAAATCGTGGGCTTCAAGTTTCCAAATGGAGCTAAAAGCCAGAGCCTGTCCTAACAAGCCAAATCTTATGCGTCAGTCAAGTTATACAATAATCAAATGCATGTTAAATAAACTCTGGGTACTATACTACTATGTTATATAATAATTGTTAAATACTAAAAACTCTTATGAGGAGAGAGACCCATGATCTTCTTCTCCGGCATAATTTAGATTCCTTTTTGTACGAAATGGTAAAAAGCCGCGACTCCTTGAACAACTACGAAAGAATAGCCAAATTGGACCCTCGAGTCCTAAAAATATAAGTTATCAAACAATTATTTATAATTCAGTTTGTCTAGTGAATGATTACCTTATTACATACCAAGTGGCTCACCCGATTCACAATTACAATGATAAACATTAGGCGTTGAGTGTAACTGTTACAAAATAACTAGATAAGAATTAGAATATCGTGTATTTAATTTTCAAACGGAGATGACATTCCTTATCTCGATCCTCACTGCTCCCCGCTCGAGCCAGACAGGTTTTTTTTAGGAGGCAAAACTCTAGCTCCAAGTTTTAAAAAGCTGCATGTATGAGGGAGGTTTGAACCCACAATCTTACTTAAGCCAAGAGAACCCCTTGGTCCTTACCAATTCACCTGCGCCTTGAGGTTAAATGGCATGTGTTCTTGGTTTAAAAGTTTAATCAAGTTGAATAGTTACCTGGTTTCAAAGATTGATCCATAGATTTAAATCTTTTATTCTATACTTTTGGTCTAGATTTGACAAATTTTCTAATCCTAAACTAGAGTTGGTGATTTTTTTCAGCTTTGATATTTTAAAGGAATTAAATTTCAAACAGTTTAAACTAAAGGGTTTGTTAAGATTTTCTACTTAGAGGGTGGAATTAGAATGAAATTAAGAATTACAAGTAAAGTTGAAGTTAGGATAGAATCGAATTGATATGTAATTAGGAGCTTAATTGCTGTGTTCAAACAATATCACGAGTTAATTACATCTTTAGGCTTAAATGATCAGAACACTGAAAATTGTTAAGAGTTTATTATCACGCTCTTTAATTGACCTAGGAAAAAAGTTGATTATGGGAGCAAAAAGAGAAAGTCATCAAAGTTTAGCACTTCTGTTGTGATTTTTTATTTTTATTTCATAATTTAGTTTTTATTTTCTTTTGATAAAAATATGTTTCATTGTGAATTATGAATTATTTAATGAATTTTATTTTAATATGTATTTAATAAATTAATAATAAATTTGTTATAAGTTATAATTTTGTTTATAAACTAATATTATATATCAGAATATATTTTAATTTTAAAATAAATTGTTATCATCTAAGTTTAAATATTTGAATTTTAAAATTTATTATTGAATAAATAATTATTTGTAGAAAATTTAATTTTGGTTAACATTAAATAAATAGATATCGTTTAATTAATTGATAACTAAATAATATTGTAAAAAATAAAAAGGGAATATTATAACTACTTTTTACTTTCATAAGTTATAGAAATAGAACGAAATAGAAACAAAAAATAAAACTAGAAATTCAAGTAAACAGGACTTACTATTAAATTTAAAAACAAATTAAAAATTAAAAAAAAAAACATGACTTAGACTACAGTAGAATCTAAAATGTGACTCGAACCTTGGTTACTTTTTGGTAAAAATTCAAGTTATGCATCAACTTAAAGGTAAAAGGTCCAAATTAAACCTTACGGTTTTAACTAAAATTCAATTAACTAATAGTCTACTTTGAACCTCAATATTTACGCTTTAATATAACTTAAATCTTAACATATCGAAGCGTTCAATTTAAACCATAACATTTTTAAAATGTTCAAAATTGACCTTAAGTGAATGAAAAATTTGATGGGATTATTCGTCAGTTAAATACAATGTCAATGTTAACATGACATTATTAATTAAAGTTATACTTTAATTAAATATAAATTAAATGAGCTTAAATTATCTACTCTTAAATATGACTTAGGGTTACAATTGTAATTATAATTAAAGTTAATTAAAATTAGAATTTTATTTAAATTAAATTACTAAAATATTCATGACCTAGGCTTAGACTCGAAGGGAGCTAACACTTTTTGCTTAACTCTTTCTACAATAGTTGTATAACTCTCTTAACTTGTTATGTGGATATCATTAAAGATTGAACACTGACGTGCCGCGGTGGTCGAGATAAGCCAATTTTAAAAATAGTTCTCGAGAGAAACAATAAAGCAAAGATCAAGCTTCAGAATGAGGTACTAATTATGATTCATGCTTTATTATATTTTATATGTTAATCATGGTATAGAATTTTAAGTGATCATGGCTTTAAGAAATCAAATAGAAAATATGTTTCGATATTATTTCGCTATATACGAGATTGGATCCTGTCCCAATTTTCCAATGGTGATGTAGAAATTAAGAGCAAAGAAAGAATGACAAAGAGGCTTTTGTATTTCTGTGTGTATGATTCAATGTATAAAAGGTATTTATATATACTTAGTCTAACTAAATATCCTTAATTTTATGTTATACAATCATATCAATTAGTTAGAATCAAAGATAATATATCAATAAGCTAGAATTAATAATAAGATACGAGTAAATGATAAGATTATTATTAACACCCCCTCCCCCTCAAACTCAAAGGGTAATAGATGATGAGAGCTTAAGTTTGGAATCCAGATCTCCAAAATGCCAAATTGATTGAGACTTTATGAAGATGTCAACAATCTGAGACTGTGAGGACTTGGGAGCAAGTGGTAAGGTCCATTAGAGAACATGATGTCAAATTAGATGACAATCGAATTCGATGTGTTTGGTCTGTTTATGAAAAATGTCATTATGGGCAATTTGGATAGCACTACAGAAGAGAAAGATACACACATATCTTGAAGCAACCATTGTGACCAAAGGAGTTTAAAGTTAGTATCAACAAGACCTCGTATATTATGCTTTTATACCAGATCGAGAGACAATTGTTTGTTTCTTACTATGTCAAAAAATAAAAGATTTGCCTAGAAAGAAATAGTAACCAGTGGTGGACCGATGGTCTATTGGGTCCCTAGCCTAATCAACATTAGAATATATAGGCTCATGGCTCTAATAGAGAAGAGTAGCAAAAAAAAGACCATAAAACATAATACCTCGAACATACCTCAATATATAAAAAATAGCAAAGAAGTGAGTGGTACGAGTTGCAGGCAAGAATTGACTCATAATGTGAACATCATGACCAATATGTAGACGAGAGACAGTAAGACAAATAAGACTACCAACTAATTACTGATAAAGCGTACCATCACTAAGTAGACTCCCATCAGTAGCAAAAAAGTGATCATTAGAGTCAAATGGAGTGTTAGCTGTCTTAGTATCAATTATCCTAGCTAGAGAGATGAGATCAATAGCATCCTTTGCTTGTGACAGATAATATCCAAATTCATCCAAGGATACCTTGAGACCCAAAAATAGCTTAAATTACTCAAGTCTTTCATCTCAAGCTATTAATGGAGAAAGGACTTAAAGGTAGAGATACCCTGTTTGTCATCAACAGTGATTGTCATATCATCCACATAGAGAAGCATAAAAGTATACCTTTGATTTGTTTTGCAAAGAAACAAGGCATGATTATAAAAGCTAGACTTGAAACCAAGTTGTCTAATAGTGGAACTAAATTTTGGAAACCAGGCTCGAGGAGCTTGTTTTAATCTATACAAGGCTTTATGGAGATGACAAACCTTATTAGGAGGGTGATCATACCTCGAAGAAGGTTACATGTACACTTCTTCTATTAGATCTCTTTAAGGAAGATATTATTGACATCCATTTAAAATAGCTGCCATCTTTTGCTGTCAACAATAGCAATAAGATACAAAGGTTAATTTGGCTACAGGAGCAAAGGTCTCCTTATAATTAATGTCATATTCTTAAGTAAATCCTTTAACAACAAGGCGAGCTTTATATCTTTCCATTGATCCATCTGCTTGAGTCTTGATTTTATACACCTGTTACGATATATGATTTATATCTAAGTAATTAGTTTTGACATTATTTATTAATTGGACATTTAAGATATTAAGTGGATAATCACTTGGATTCAAAAGCTAAATGGATAATCTTATAGTTGTGATAGAACCCTACATAATATTGAAGTCTATTATCATATTGGTAATTGAATTATGGACCTTCGAGGTTTTGGTATACAACAGAAACTGCGACGTTGTTGTTGCATGGTTGAAGTGGGATTCTTCTTGCTTGAATGTATCGTGCACGTCTAAAAACATAGTTGAAGTTAACCTCATGCAAGGGTGATATAACGACGGTGGAGTGTGCATTAATTGTTATTGAAAAACACAGCTGTATGGATGCATATCTTTGGGGTTGCAATACACCGTGGGTGATTTTTTTTGTTGGTTGGAGAGTGGCTCTTCATGAATCTTATGTGTATGTTGGATAAAACAATGCAGTGGGCATTAATTGAAGATTGAAAAAACGCAGTTATGGAGTGAGTGTTTTTTATTTTGGGGAAACACCGTGGGTTAGTTAATTCAATTCTTAAAAGACATACATATGGTGGTGTGCGTGCATTACTGATTTTGTGGCCAAGGTAGTGGTTGTTGGAATTTTTTAAAAGGTGTGGCCAAGTGCAAAAAATTTAAGGGCAACAACGATTATTAATTGATTTTCTTATGGGCAGCATATATCTTGGTTGATGAATGTGTTATCGGTGTAGCTGTGGCTTCGTGTTGGTGTTTATGTGAATAAGCTCATTGTTGTTACTACGACTTCCAGATTTATTTCAGTGGATCTGAACCTTCGAAAAGTTGTTCTTCTCTTTTATCTCAAATGTATTATTGTTTTGTTCTTAGTTAATCAGTTGAGTTATTTATTTATTGTCTTTTCGTTAAAGGAGTGTTGAAAAATCCTCCGACGAGGTTAACATGAGTCAGTTGTGTTGTTGGGTGTGAAATTCTTTAACAGGAAGTGAGGTTGAGAGATAGTATTAAGGGTTGAGTGGTGTCAGCTCAGTAAAGCCTTGGATAAATCTATTGTACTTTTGTGAAAGTATTAAACTGGATGAGGCCCCGCAGACGTAGGCAAGGTGTACCGAATTGCGTTACCAAATTTCTGGTGCCTTTTATTATTTTGTTTTTGATTGCTTTTGTTTTCGTTTGTGCTAAAGACGTCCACGGTAAAATTGGAAAGTTTGCGAAACTACTACTTCCTACGGTTTTTCACACCCATTTACACCTAATAACATAATTATCTGAAGGTCAATTAACCAAGTACCAAGTATTAGTGTTAAAGAGAGTCTGTAGTTCTTTTTCCATTTCTTGTTGCTATAAAGGGTCAAGGTTGGCCTCAGGATAGGTGCGAGGTTCATATAGAGAAAGAATACTAGAATAAATATTGTCTTTAAGATGAAAAGAGGGTTAACTTTCTCAAGGGGAACGATGGAGAAGTTGATGAGACTTGATAGTTTTTGATGAATGAGTAGATTATGAAAGATTATTTGGTGAAGGTGGAGGATATATAACTAGGGAAGATAAAATGGAATTAGGTGCTAGTTTTGTTAAACTATTAGAGTTGTAAAATAGGCCTACTGAAGAAATATTATGAAACAAAGATATGGTAGGATTAAAAAAATTATTGTAGAGGCTCATTAACTCAGAATTTTGAGAGTGTGGAAAATATTTTATGCTTCGAAAGGTTACATGTCGAGATATTCAAAGTCATTGAGATAGGGGATCCTAACATCTATATCATTTGTGCTCTATATGACTATGTCTTACCCAAGAAAACAATATAAATGTCCTCTTGGTTTTAGTTTGGTATGCTCATAAGGTTGTAAAAGAACAAAATATGCACATCTAAAAACTTTAAGAGATCGGTATCCAGGAGCATGATTGAATAAGCGCTCATAGGGAGAGACGTTACCTGTGGTAGGAGAAGAAATATAATTGATAGTATAAATAGTAGTAAGAGTTGCTTAACTCTAAAAGTTTTTAGGACATGAAGAGGATCTAATAAGAGCTCGAATGGTGTCAAGAATATGTCTATATTTGTGATTGGTTTGAATTTTTTTTAGGATACGTTTGGGCACAATCTCTAAATGATGGTCCCTTGTTGAACAAGAAAGTTGGTAAAGTTTGTATTTTTGTATTCTATGGCATTATTAGTGCGAAATATTTTAATTATGCAAGAAAATTGTGTTTGAATCTTAATAACAAAGTAAGAGAAAACAGAGAATTGTTTAGATCTATGTCACATTAGCTAGATCTATGTATAGCGAGAAAAATAATTGACAATGATAACATAACATCTTAGACCACCCATAGTTTCATAAGGCGTAGAGCTCTAAATGTTATAGTGAATTAGATCAAAAGATGCTAAAGAAATAAAATCAATAAGAGAAAAAAAGGTAAGGTATGTCTTTTAGATAATTTATAAGAGACGCAATCAAAATGTTTAGCCTTAATAGGGCCTAGAGTACCACTAGAAATTAAAGATCCTAATCTAGAAGTAAAAGGATGAACCAATCGAGAGTGTAATGTATGAGAAATGACAACATTAGTAACAAAATTGGAGGGCAGATTCAAGGAAGGAAGCTCAAATAGTCGTCCAACCTTACACCCTTTCTCAAGGATCATGCCTATTTGTGGATCTTGTACAATGCAATCATGACTAAAAAAGGATAATTTAATAACAAATTAACATAAATGTCCAACATAAATAAAGGTGGTAAGAATAGTTTGGATGTATAAATGGTACCTATACCTTATACACTATACATGTATAGTAGAGTTATCAGCAATATGAACAATATGTTAAATATATGATGTTGTTAATGATTCAAGAATGGAGGAATCAAAGGTTGTATGATTGCATTGCAACCAAGGACGACCAAGCATGGTTCAATTTTCGGCTAACTTTGATGGACCATTCAGCATTAATCGGCTTGATTTAGGTTAAAAAATTTAATTCCTTAATGTTTGATACTAAGAATATGTCAAATGAAGACAACTATTCAATTTTATATTGAGTTTACAACTTTGGAAACAAATGGAAATGCGATGTAAAATGTTAAGGATGTAGAGGGTGCTATTGCACCTATAAATGCTTTGGTAGATTTCAGAGTGTCAAAGGAAACCAAAGCCTCTTCCACTTCTCAAAAGTCGAAAGTAACTTACCAAGAGAAAAGTGAAGGAAAGAAGGAAAAAAGACCAAGACGAGAAAAGGGAAATGATCACAAGGAGAAGTCCAAACAAATTAGACAACCTAAGCAAGGTTAGAAATTTTCCAAGAAAATTCGTGATTTTTTTATAAAATGCCCCCATTATGCCTAAGATTGCCCAAGAAAGGAGAAGATTAATGCATTGATAGCAAATGCGGATGGTGAAAGTGTTCATTTTGAAGTAGGACTTAATCATACTTGCTTACTTAGTAAGAATAAGTACTGAAGTGAGTCCCTTTGAATGCTTAATGTATATAATGATACATGTTAATGGGAAGGAGCTCACGACTATGGTGGACACACGTGCCACTCATTCTTTTGTTGTGGAACAAATGGTGCTAAAATTGGGTTTAAAACTAAGCAAAACCCCTATTATGATGAAAACTTGCACGGAGAGAGCACAAGCAATGGTAGGAGCTACATACAATGTTCCTTTGAGTGTGGGAAATTGGTGAATTGTTAGAAGCGGGATACATCCAATCCTTCAAAGCCCCTTATGGTGCTCCAATATTATTCCAAATGAAGCAAATCAAAGCCTTGTGCATGTGTGTAGACTATCGAGCCTTGAAGATGGTAACTATAAAAAATAAACATCTTGTTTTTATAGTTTAGGACTTGATGGACATATTATTGAGAGCTGCAATATTCACAAAGTTGGACTTACATAATGGGTATTAGTAAGTGCAGATTGCCAAAGGAGACGAACAAATGACAACATGAGTAACTTAATATAACTTGTACAAATTTTTGGTCATGTCATTTGGTTTGACGAATGTCCCTATAACTTTTTGCAACTTGATGAATGATGTGTTGTATGAATTTTTGAATAATTTTATGGTGGTCTATTTAGACAATATTATGGTCTATAGTACTAATATGGCAAAATATGTATAAAGTTTGAGAAAGGTGTTTGAATGGTTGCGACAACATAAGGTTTTCGTGAAGATAGAGAAGTTCGAGTTTGCATAATCAGAAGTCAAGTTCTTGAGACGCTTGGTGAGCAAAGACAAAGTGCAGATGGATCTGAAAAAGGTATAAGCAATTGTTAATTGGTGGGTTCCAAAGTGGTGAACGAACTTAGGAGCTTTCTTAACTTGGCAAATTACTATCATCGATTTATTGTGGGATACTTAAAGAAAGCAACACCTTTGATATATTTGTTAAAAAAGAAACAAGAGTGGTGATGGTCAAAGGCATGCTAATGAGCCTTTGAGAAGTTAAAGGCTATTGTTTCGATTGAAACTGCATTGAAATTACCTGACTTTGATCTCCTTTTTGAATTGGGATAGCAATGGGCCAAATCGGGCTCAGGTTACGCCTGGCTCTGTCGGGCTTGACCCATAGGATAGGCGGCCCATGGCCCAATGGGCTAGTGGTTGCTAGCCCAGCTTGACCAGTTTACAAGTTTTTTTTAAATTGACAAAACGACGTCGTTTTGCACCTTCCCTTCAAGCCAAGAGCCAGACTCGACAAGTATCCCGGTCAAACCGAGCCAAAGTTTGGCCAGGTCAAGCAAGACTGCATCCCTACTTTTGAAGTGTATATAGATGCTTCAGACAAAGTTGTTAATGGTGTCTTGGTGCAAGAAGGACATCATATCGCTTTTGGAAGTCGTAAGTTCAATGGTGTTGAGCAATAATACTCAACATATGAGAATGAGACGTTGACAGTAGTACATTGCCTTGAAACTTAGCAGGTATACTTATTGAGAACAAGGTTTGTTGTCTGTATGGATAATATAGAGTCTATTTATTTCTATTAATGTTTTTGGTTTTTTATGTTTATGTTTTCAAATTCAGTAAAAAATATTTTTATTTGAAAGTTTATTTATGTTTTTTGTTTTGGTTTTTTCCAACTTTAATATTATGAAAACTATAAAAAGTGATTTTTTCTATTTTATTTTTCATAATATAATTTAGTATCAACTAAATATATATAATTTAATATCAATCATTAATGAGAATTATGAATAATTTAATTTAAGATTATATTTAATTATTTAGAATTATGAACAATTTAATTTT
>JANZLH020000428.1:585312-597347 GCA_026770325.2 Erythroxylum fimbriatum
ACATCATTTCACATTTCACATTCAATACAATTTAATCATTCATATTATGCATATGCAGTGCACATGAGACCCACTTTCTATTTGTTACTTTATTGCGACCGAGTGCATAAATTGTCCCGTATCTATTAGATACCGGACTCATTACTAACTGTCCCTTATCCGGTGGGGATAGGGCTCATTATACATAGTGAGCCTTAGGCTCTTAATCACTTTTTGAGCTTGAGGCTCATTTAACACTTTGAGTTTTAAGCTCTGATCGGTGGCTACTCAGATCACAATTACCATTATATTTCATGCATTCATTCATGAAATGGAATGCATCGTTCACAGTCAATCATTTTCACATATCATCGGACCTTAATCCAGCATTCAACTCAATCAATCACATTCATATAAGCATTCAGTAGTCAATTAATACAAAAATTCAAACAAATCAAACAATGAAATGAGACCATCTAGGTCTACTCACAGTACGCTCCAAAATAGCATTTGCTTCTAAATTATGGATACGCCTGTATGCGATCATTTATCCTGCACATCCCATTTATGCAATACACAATTCACACACGTTACAAAACTCATTTATGCACAAATAGTGATTTGGACTATGTACAATACATGCTCAATGACAATCCCGGGTATTTTACCAACTTCATAACTTAATCACTGATCAATTCTTTGAATCACAACCTCAATCCTTTGGTACTTTGATAATAATAACTTATCCACTAATTTTTCAATATAAACCCATATATGACTAAAGAGGAGGAAAAATAGAATCTTTATATGTATGTGTGTGTGTGTGTGTGTGTGTGTATCACTATCAACTTTCTGCTTAAAATTCAATATTTCCTCTTCATTCCTATTTCATTTCAGCTCGCAAATCACAACTAAATAAAAAATGTATCATTTTCTGCATAATCGTCAAAACCAGAAACACTCACGCATATTCATCATATTTTACGCATTACTTCACTTTTCATTTTTCTACATTTTCAACTTTTGTGTTTTCTTCCTCGAACTATCACTTTAATCATTCTTTCTTATCTCCAGCCATCACCATACGCCTATCTCTTAACTCTAAATTCATTTTTAATCATTTCTAAAAATACTCCGAAACTTACACACACACACACATATATATATAAATAGTAAAAACATCAATATAACAGAACATTAAATATCCATTCCTCCAAATTTTTCTGCACTAATCTCCTACACATTTTCGTTGATCTTCTAACTTCAAAAACTAGTTTAACACTATCCCATAACATTTCAATCATCAAATCCAAAAAATCGGCATGTACCGCAAACTCAAAATCTCCTCACTCATTTTCTAGCAAATATGAATATTACTATTCTTAACCATTTAGTAGTGAGTTAATGATGCATGCTTCATTTCATACAAATATATATATAATCATAACAAGCTTACTTGTTTAATGTTCTAACATCTGCAAAAAAAATCACGTAGCCCTAATCCCTCATGCAACCACGTACATCAACTTGAAGATTGACAGGGGGTTCGGTTTTTCTTGGAGTGGAAGAAAGAAATACAAAGTATGAGTTGTAGTGGATAGGAGAAACCAAGATTTTTCTCTGTTGGAAATTTGATGCAAAAACTCTATGTTGAAGAAACACTAGAGAAAGAAACTTCGAGAAAGAAATGAAGACAAGTACAGTAACTTGTCTTTTAAGGTTATTAAAACTCAACTTTAAAGCTTGGTCACCTGTCCTTTTCTTAGCCTCTTATCCACTTCCCCATATTAAAACTCACTTAAGTATAATTTGAACTTAAGTTTATGACTTAATAAAACCACTGAAACACAAGTCATAACCCATTAAATCACTTCTAGATTTTTCCATAAAACATCATTTCAGGTCAACTTTGCATATTCTTTCAGACCCTGATACTGAAGTTATTTTACACACTTTCTTCTAGAAACATGTTTCCCTATGTCTTATGTTTCCATTGACACCAAAATCATTTAATTTGGTTGAGTGATTTGAAAGATTTACTTCAAACATTTTCGGACTGATCTTGTCCAAAACAGTATACTATGCATAAAGCCCATCCAGAATTTAAACATCTTAGAGACAAGTTTAAAATTAGACTTCTTCATATGATTTGTAGCCCTATGTCTCTAGTTTACTCCAAATTAAAAATCATCTCATTTGGAATCATACAGATCCATAGATAATTAAAATACCAAAGTATGTTCAGTAAAACAACACCAGTTCACTGTTCCAATCGATTCCCTCACTTTCGTTTAATCAATCTTTTTTGATTCAATTCAGAATGCTAACAATATTTGTGGAGAGGTATAAAAATGTCTTATGAATCCAATGGTTCAAGAATCACTTCATTTGGAGGTCGGATAATAAAGTTATGGCCGAAAAAATCAAACAAAGTTTTGTCCTCAATCATGTTAAACCAGTCCCGGGACAAATGACATAACTTTCTCTACAGATGTCAGATTAAGGTCGTCTTAAGATGGTTGCAAATAGGAGGTCCAGATTTACAACTTTTGTGAAGACCTCAAAGAGAGATTCTGTCATCTTGATAGTCACAAATTAGACTAGACGATAGGCCAGACGAAAGGTAATACGAAACCAGACGAAGGGCCAGACAATTTTGGACAATTGGCATAACGTTCTCTATGGATATTGGATTAAGGTGTTCTTTGGATGGTTCGAAAGAGAACTTCAAGATGTACAACTTTCATAAAAATCTGAAAGACAAATTCTATCATCTGCAGGGTCAAAAGTGGACCAGACCATAGGGTCAAACAAAACTAGATGAAGGGTCAGTTGAATAAGAAAAATTGCTATAACTTTCTCTATGGATATCGGATTAAGGTGTTCTTTGGACGATTCTAAAGAGGACTTCAAGATCGACAACTTTCATGAAGACCTAAAAGATAGATTGTATAATTTAGAGGGTCAAAATTAGACCAGACGATAGGTTAGACGATTCAGTCTACAGTGGATAGGATCAGATGAACAGTGCACCAGACGATATGACATCATCACCAGAAGATATGACGTCATCGCATGATACTTCATCATAGACAATATGACATCATCACCAGATGATATGACATTACCAGACGATATGACGTCACACCAGACGATATGACGTCATCACCAGACAATGTGACATCATTAGACAATCCAATTCATACTCCTGAGCATCTCCACTTATAAGGATCATAACTTTCGACTCCAATGACCAAAATTCTTATACTATATACTGTTGAAAAGATAAAATAAAGATATACAACTCTCAAGAAGGAAACTTTGTCAAAATCTATCTAGATCAATCCCGAATTTCCCCTAAATTCTGAACATGAATTACATTCATCCACCAATGAACTGCACCCAGTTCTCAACTTCATGAAAATTTTGAGACTCTTAGAAACATAATTTAAATTCGACGACTTCATCAGAAATATAGTCATATGTCTCTATTTTAATCCAAATGAAGAATCAACTCATTTGGATAACTAGAGAAAAGTTATGGCTAACAGACCGAAACACACTCAGTGAACATTTTCCAGATCAACTACCAAGTTTGTTTCCAAATCTTTCCTTATCACAACTCACACCAAGATCACTCTTTCTACTCCCTTTACTTCTCATTTTCAATAAAATCACATTTAAAATCAATTATACCTGGAAGTTGTTATTGAATGCATGTACAATTTTTTTTATGTGCAAAGATTCAATATTTATATGCATATATGCTAACATTATGCATGAGCAAGAAAATGCATTTCCTTAATCTCTCTTTGAGCTCACATGTACTGAATTTTCGGGATCTAACCCTTAGTATGAGAACGGGATGTTACAATTAATCAGTAATTTAGTATAGATAACTAATTTAGTATGGTCAGATAAGGACACTGAAAAATATACATAAGTAATTTTGTTTATGATAATTTAAGAGTATGTTAAAGAGTGACATTTAAACGTTAAGAAGTATGTTTAGAAAAGGACATTGAAAAAGTTATTAATTAGTAATTTAGAATATAAGTAATTTTGTTCAAAATAATTTTAAGAGTGTGTTAAGGAGTAATGTTAAGCTTAAAAGAAATATGTTTAGAAAACTCCAATGTCCTTCCTTAAACATACTTAAACTTTTTTTAGTGAATTTTTAGATTTATTGAATCTAGGAAAAGATTTCAATTTCAATTTCTATTCCTATTTGAATTGATTTTCTTTAATGTTTTCAATTTTTTTTCAACCTCTTTTCTATTTGTTCTATATATACTTTGATTCCTTATGTCAAGATTAAAAGTTATCTCTCCTTATTATTATTTCTTTTATTGGTTGTGGTGATTGAATTGAAATATCACATTATCATATAGACATAAAAGAAGCAAGAGTTAAGAACACAAAGTTAAGGGGTATTTTCATTTTTAGACTGTCTTTTCATTTCATCTTTATTCTTTGACTTATTTTTTTGTGACTTTTTTTAAGTTATTATTGTGACTTATTTTTGTACAAGACTAACAACCAAAATTCTCATATTTTCATGTTAAAATTATAATGGAGAATATGGAATTAAAAAAAAAAGATTTGATGAACTTAGCATCCTTTACTAGTAGTAAGTCTGACCTAATGCGGAATTATTAAGTCTGACCTAGTGTGAAATTATTTTTCTTCTTCTCAAGCATTTGATGGGAATATCTAATACAATTGTACATTTTTACGTAAAATATTTAGGGGGGATTTATATAATGAAAGAACTTCTTGTTGTATGTTATGGATAAGCTTGCTTATTGCAAAAAAGTGTAATTTGATGTACGTGAGAGCATTGGAAATTATTTGTAGCAACATGTAAAAAGGAAAAAGGAAAATAAAGAGGATCATGGTATAGCTTTTGGAGATGATGAAGCACCACAAGTATTAGACAAATAAAAAAGGAAAGATACTATTGATATAGATTTTTATTTTCCTCCAAGAACTACTACTCTTGGTTCTCAACCTAGTTTAAAAAGTATTTTGATTGATAAGGATGTTGTTTTGTGATGTAAATGAGCATTAGCTAGTTGGTTGTATCAATCGGGTATTCCTTTAACTGTTTTAAATTCACCATATTTTTAAGAAACAATAGATGCTACAATAACGATAGGCTCGAGATTAAAGGTGCCTTTTTATTATGACATTTGTATGTCTTTGCTTCAAGATTTAAAAAAGGAATGTAGTTGATTGTGGATACATATAAGTCTAGTTAGGAATCAACAGAATGCACTATTATAATAGATGGGTAGACCAATCAAAGACAATAAATCTTGATTAATTTTTTTGGCTTATTGCAATAGTGGAATAAATTTTATCGACTCCACTAACGATTCTGATATATTAAAAAGTGTTCATACTTTATTTGAATTATTTTTTGAAATTATCAAGTGGGTTGGACCAAACATATTGTGCATTTTGTTACAAATAACGCAACTAATTTTATATCAGTTGGGTAGTTGTTATAATCAAAGTATAACATATTTATTGGTCTTTGTGCACTTCTTATGTATAACTCTCATTTTAAAAGATATTGGTGGAATGGACCATATTTCTAGTCATGCTTGACGTGCATTTAAGATCACATTTTTTGTGTATAATTATATTAAATATTTTTCTTGGATAAGAAAATAAGAAGATTTGGTTGTGATCATGCATCCTATTGCTACTAAGTTTGAACTACATTTATTACTTTTAAAAGTTTTTATGAAGATAAACAACTACTTCAAAATTTAGTGACAAGTAAACAATTTTCAATTCATAAGTTATCAAAGAATGTGAAAGGAAAAGAAGATACCTTTGTTATTCTAGATAATAAATTTAAGGATGCCTATTTGATCATTGTAAAGATTATTCACTCCGCTTATAAGGTTGTTGATGATTATTGACTAAGATGAGAAGTCATCTTTGTGGTATATATAAGATGGTATGTATAGAGCTAGAAAAACATTATGAGTCTTGTTAAAGAGAAGGAGAAATTGTACAAGCCTTATATAGATATTCTTGACTGATGATGAATAAATATCTTACTCGAATGATCCACTTTGTAGCTTATTTTCTCAATCCTTGTTGTTTATATAGTGAAGACGCATGTATAAATGATATTATAGGCAGTTTCTTTGATGTGATTGAATGCAAAAAAAATTTCTTTAGTAAAGATCAATCAAAGCTAATAAATGAAATCAAATTATATCATAAAGGTTTGGAGAGTTTTGCTAGATCATCTACAAAGAGAGAACTTATTATGAAAAAATGCAGCCCAGTGAGTTTTTATACTTTTAATTCATCCTTTACTTATTAATAACATATATATTTATTTCTCATAACTATTAATTTAAAACAAAATGAATGGTAAAGAAAATGAATGGTAAAGATGATTCGGTGAAAGTGCTCCAATATTGACAAAATTTGCTATTAGATTACTTAGTCAAACAGCTTCTACATCAGGGTGTAAATGTAATTGGAACATTTTTGAACGTATTCATATAAAGAAATGAAATCATTTGGAACATCAACAACTCAATGACCTTGTTTATGTTGCTTATAATCTGAAAATAAAAAATAAGTATTTTATTGATTTATTTTATTTTTCATTATTTTTATTTTTATTGTTGACTTATAATTTCTCTATTATGTATTTAGAGTGCTTAGTAAAAAAAGAACGTATGATCCAGTAGATATTGATTGTATTGACCATACTGATTTTTAGATCAAAGAAGAAGAACCATCACCTGATCTTGATTATAATGAAAGATCTTGATTATAATGAACTTGAGAAGACAATTTATGAAGAAAATGCATTTATCATAACAAATGAATTAAGAACAGCTACTCAATTTATATCTTATTATGATCATATTTAACTTAAAAGTATAATGTATTACAAATTTACATTGAAAATAATTTCATACATTAATAATTTTTAATTTATTTGAATGTGGTAGAAGAAGTTGATGTAGATATTGTGGATGAAAGTGTAGTTTACGAGTCTTTAGATAACTTTTGAGAATTTGAAACTTTTGACGATGATGAAACACAACCTCGTTCAGAAATACAAATTTGATTTTTATTGTTATTTTAAGTTTTATGTTAGATTTAGATTTAGTTTGAATGATTATATTTGATTTATTATTATTTAATTATATAATAATAAACATTGGTATATTATTTTTATTTTAATAAAATATTATATTTTTACTTCTTATTTATTATGCACCAGTTTTAAAATACTTTAATACTAGTTAAACCTGCTTTAAACTTTAAATTTTTCTTTTGATTGGTTTGATATCTGGTCCAATTTTTAAAATATTGAAAAAATAGAAACTAAAAAATAAAAGGAAAAGCTAAAAATCACAATAGAAAACTATTTATTGAATAAATAAATAAATAATTCTCTAAACAATTTATTGAATAAATTGAACAATAATTCTCTAAATAATTTATTTATTTATTGAATAAATTGAATAATAATTCTCTAAACAAATAAAATCATAATAAAATAATTAATAAAGTCATTCTTTAGCTTTATGTATTAATTACATTTGATGTTTTAATACTAAAGATAAAATCCTTAAATAATTAATGTGTAATTAAAATTATGATGAGATTATAATTGTGATATTCAATTTATATTTATGTACTATTCATAAATGTTCCTTGTTGAAGTTTTACCAGGATGATATATTGTTGAAGCGGTAAAACTAGCACACATTATATTTCTTTCTTATAAAAAAGTAATTGATCTTATAAATTAAAGTATGGAGATACTTAAACTAATGTGTGGATGATTATTAAAGAATAAGTCACTGAACTTACCCAACTATGAGAATTCCAAATGAAATATTATTTATATTTTTGTAGATTTCTTCATAATGATGATTGTATAATTGATCCTTAAACTTGAGATTATCAAGGTATTTCGCGTGAAAATTACTGTGTTTTGATATTACCTATGAATTGTTTGAGGATAATTCAGTTAATAGTACTTCGATGTAGTATGAACTATATGAAGATTGTTGAATAAGTCAATAAAGAATTCGTCACTATAAAGTAATTAAAGAGAATATTCTACTGTTCTTGATTAGTAATAATTCATGAAATTCTCTAACTATAGTGAATTGACATTTGAAAAGGCATTTTCAAATACCAATTATAAATCAATTACTAATTAACAAGAACGAACATGATTGAATCAAAAGAGTAGATACTATATTCATACTTAATCCATTGGAATATTGGATGACGAAATGATTAAATTATACATCATAATCATGCATAACAGGTTAAGTCAAATCATTTTTAACATTCTCGATGTTTGGGTGGTCATGACAAGTTACTAGACGTCAATTTTGACCTATGGTTATAAATGGTTTAATTGGAGAATTAAAGATAAATTAAAAAGAGTTTTAATTTATATAATTCTAATTGTGAATTATAATTATAATTTATAATCATCACCAATATATTAGGAACCTAACGGGTCACACATTAAAAAGCAGTTTATGAAGAAAAACTCAATTTAATTAAGTTGGACTTAATTATAAAGTTTGAGAAACTTCAGGGATTAAATATAAGATATTTGATTTTATTACAATTAAGTTAATTATAATTAGAGTATGACTTTAATTATAATTAAAAAATTTAATTTTAATAAAATTACAAAACCGCCCTAACGGTTTCTCTATTTATAGGAAGAAAAGATAAAGGAGCTAGCACTCTTATGTTCTTTCTCTCAAAGTTGTTGAGAAGTTGCTATGTAGATACCAACAGAGGATGTACAAGTGAGCAACTCGTGGTTGACAATTTCGAAAAGTTTTCAAAGGATTTCAACATAAACGCAAATAAGGTACAATTTTGTATTATTCGTATTCATGTTATTATTTAAGTTAATCAATTATCGGGATCCGATAGGAAATCATAAAATTTTTTATTTTCATTGCGCTCATAATTCGATCACGGTTAGTTTCCAACAATGATATAAAAGCTAGGTTTAATTATTTATCTTGAATTAGAGGCTTGATTCTTATTGATCTTAAAAAAAAATTAAAGTTTTAAGAATTGGACTGTGTTTGTTCTTTGATAGTTTTCATGTTTTGCTTTCTGAAAATTTGATTATCACTTTGCTCACGCGTTTTGAACAATAAAATCCTTTTTCTGGAAATTGTTTCCACGGCTGCTCTTTCTTTTGATATCTAAAAATTGTTTTTTATATGCCTTTATGTATGTTTTTCTCCTTTCATATGTACATTGGTATCCAACACTTCAAACTCTGTGGATACCTCCTAATTTTTAAAACCATAAGTAAAAGAGAGAGAGAAGATAACAAGATGTTTAGCTTGATGCGGTACCGTCCCAAGTTTCTGGTGAGCTTTACATCAATATTTGACGTCAGTCAATGCCCTTAAAATTTAAACTTCAGACAAAACGGAAAATAATTATGTTAAAATTATTTGTAAATCCAAGTCGAGACTCGAGAGTGGAGTTACAAGAACAGCGGTATGCGGGAAAATGGCTTTGACAGTTGGTTTAAATAGTTTAAAATAACCTGTATCAACATGAAACAAGGTCCCGTAGCTCAGTTGGTTAGAGCGTTGGTCTTATGAGCCGAAGGTCGCGGGTTCGAGCCCCGCCGGGACCACGTTTTTGTCCATAATAATAATACAAGACCATGAGCTCCTCACTTAACGCCATTATTAGCTGGCATGAAGCAGCCAATCACCGAGCGTTCATAAATAGAACCAACGGCTCTAGATTTACTTATTTTTCATATGATTATTTTGATTTTTTATAATTGAAGTTATAGTTATTTACTTGTGTTTTTTATATAGGTTCTGAACTATTGTCTCTAGCTTATTCAACTTCGCTATCTGCTCCACGCTTCATTACTCCAACTGTAATTATGTTAATTAAATAAATATAACATTTCTCATATATCATTTTTTGGTTCACTATATTTTATAATAAATTTATTTTGTACTTAGCTATTTCAAAATTTTATGTATATTTAATAAATAAAAATTTTTAAGAACATATTTTTAGCAAACAATTATGAATTATGTTAATTACATGAACGTGTCATTTTTCATATCCTATTTTTGGTTAACTTTCTTGTATGATAAATTTATTTTGAAGTCATTCATTTCAAAATGTTTAATACATGCAAATTTTTTAAGGACACTTTTTCATTAAACAATTATGAATTATATTAATTAAATAAATGTGAAATTTCTCAAATATTATTTTTTGCTTCATTTTCTTTTAAAATAAATTTATTTTAAACCCATTCATTTCAAAATTTTATATACATTTAATATGTAAAAAATTAAAAAACACTTTTTATTAAGCAATTATGAATTATATTAATTAAATTAATATGGTATTTCTCTTAAGGTTTTTTTTAGTTTAATTTTTTAAAAAGAAATTTATTTTAAACTCATTGATTTTAAAATTTTACGTATATTTATTATATGTATTTTTTAAAAATTGTTTAAAAAATAAAAAAGATTTTAACACCTGTCCCAGGTTCGACTCGATCCATACCGTAGCTAGCGTCGAGAAGCGAACCCACAAACTTCAAGGAAATGGATTATATTTTTTAGTATCACAACTAGACTAGCGGGAACAGATCACCTGTTCCACAATTGTTGTGTCAGTGCTGTTCCATTATATCTGGTCCATACATTTATATGGACCCACAAAAATATATGGATCAGATACAATAGAACAGCATTGGCACATCAATTATAGAACAGGTGATTTCATTTGCTAGACTAGCACTCACCTGAGGCGTAATGGATTGTGTTTTACTGCCACTCAGAATTGAGGAGTAAGATACAAAAGGTAAGGAGTTAATTTTTTTAATGGTTATAATTAAGCAATTCAAAAAGGTCATAATAATAATTGCTTTGTTAATTATTAAATTTAGTTAATGTAAAATTAACTTGATTAAAGGATGATGGAAATTTTGTTGGTTTGACATTAATAAATAAGAATGAAGACTAACTCCTAAAAAACAAACACAAATATAACGTATCTCATTACACAAGATTCTCGGCTTCAAATCCTTTGTTCCATTTATCCAGAATTTACTCTGTTTCACTTATGCATAGCCATAGATTTAAGTAGCCATAAATTTAAGTGAGGCCTAGCAAAATTTATGGTTGTGCATGAGTGGAACAGAATAGATCCCGGATAAATAAGACAGAGGATTTGGTTCCCAAAATTTCACACTTTATAAGAATTGGGGAAAATTTATTAATGTACGCATTCTTCTCTTTATAGTTATTTACAAAGAGGCTATAAAAACTCTTAAATGGTTTATAATTAAGAAATTAAAAGAGTAACAATTAATTTACTACTTATTGCAAATTGATTTCAATATACTAATTAGAATCTCTCTCCTCTTTCTTTATTTTATGTCAATATTTCAGGAATCAATCATGTAGCAGCCCCATTAAAATTTCTTGCATCATTTACAAACAAACTAACAAAGTGAACTTGTTTTGCAATGTATCAAATAGTTGACGCAATAAAATTGTTTTCCTATGTGTCATAAGACTAGCAAAATGCTCACATGCATCAAAAGAACTCAAAATAAACTTGGAAGACGGAATGATCACACATGAGAAAAATTGTCAGCTTTTACTACTTTCTGGCAAGCAAGTCAGAAATGTCAAATGAAAGGAGCGGTGAGACTAAGTTGTTGATGATCCAAGGCAATGATACTCAAAAGGAAACTGTACTGGTGGAGCAATATACGGTATCAGATTAGAGCTCGACGGTACCATATGGTCACACACAAGGAAGATTTAAGCGAAAGAAACTGGAAATCTAGTTGAAACTCGAGGCCAGGCTACATGGATTAGAGGTGGTTTGGGCCGGGACCCTCACCGGTCAGGTATTGTTCCTGAGGGGGTGAGGCTCTGTTTCCGTTCTTGGATTAGAGGTGGTTTGGGCCGGGACCCTCACCGGTCAGGTATTGTTCCTGAGGGGGTGAGGCTCTGTTTCCGTTC
>JANZLH020000428.1:597447-611597 GCA_026770325.2 Erythroxylum fimbriatum
CTCACCGGTCAGGTATTGTTCCTGAGGGGGTGAGGCTCTGTTTCCGTTCTTGGGAGTGACAGTAGCTCAAAAGTATGAGGCGTGCGTTTCAACGCAACAAAACCCTACGGTCAGGGGTTCGACCCCTGCCACTCCCAAAATCGGGAACAAGGCCTCACCTCCTTCAGGAACAATACCTGACTGATGAGGGTCCCAGCCCAAACCAGGAGGTATTAATGATCTTTACCTGCTTGGCATCATAGCTTTCATCTGTCTAATTTATTGACTGGTACCTTCCCTGCCAAACTGGTTCACTCTATTTATTTATGGTTAAGCTTCATTGGTTTCAGAAAAGTATATGTCGACTATGCATCGATTTAGTAGGTTGATGCGTGGAGGCCACTTAAAAACTTTATTTGTGCTTGAAGCTGAATTAACTTTAGTACTTGAAAGTTTTGTCAAAATCAAATCCATACTTGATAAATCACAATCAACCTACAGGCTTTAATAAGCTGCAAGAAAAAAGGAGTTGGTACTACTTATAGCCATCAGAACAGTCGAGGATTTGAGAGAAATATTGTTGCAGGGTGTTCTTTGGTAATCAATGAGCCTGGCCCATATCATAGCTGTTCGGCCACTCATCCGAAATGAATGGAACTGGTTTTAAGTAAATGCAATACATCAAGAAATGCTGTCATGTTTCAATGTTCGTTTTGAATGGAACTGGTTTTGAGTAAATGCAATACAACAAGAAATGCTGTCATGTTTCAATGTTCGTTTTGAATGGAACTGGTTTTAAGTAAACGGAATATAACAAGAAATACTGTCATGTTTCAATGTTTGTTTTCCAAGTTATGATGATTAAGAATTAAGAAAGGTCATAGCAAAGAAGACTAGGGTTCCGGCTGGTAGAGAGCTGCTCAGCCATGAGCAGATCGGAGATGAAGATTGCAATCCTATTCAAACCTGCTTCCACTAGGAATGGAGGTAGTACGAAGCTTCCCATTCTAACTGTCAAGAAGCTCCTGGAGATTCAAGTAGCAAGCTTGTTAAATGGGCGATTAGCTTTGTACTCGCGCTTTTTGTCCGACTGGAAAACAGGTGCATAATGTTGCAATATTCAAAAGTTGAAAGGCTTGGAGCCCCAAACCATTGGGAGGGTGAAACCTTTTGTCTGTGAACGTGGGATTTCTAATTTTAATGTAACAATATGAATTTAGTTAATCAAACGGTAGTCTAACTGAAAAGATGATAGATTCCTACTCTCATTGAAGTTCAGCACCTTTTCCTGTAAAATCTAAATTTAAGGACCACAAACTGGCATGTCCTTCTCGTGCAAAAACAATTGAATACGTAGACCAGACAGGCAGACGCTGTTAAGCTGAATCATGCAATGCATTAGATACCTATCTGTCAAAGGGAAGCTACATTAAGCTAATTATGTGGGCTAGATCTCTTAACCTTTAGAGTATCATTTGAGAAAAGGACATTTTACCGTAGAGCATATCAGTCACCATCTCAATTGAAGCCAAGACCAGAAGAATCCAAACCCCGTTATAGAACCTATATACCATAGAGCTAAGTGTCATTTTAAGTTGTATTGATGTTGACGATAGTAGATTCAAAATCTTCGAAATTGCTTTCGCATTAAGAAGACCCAGGTTGCGGAGGAATATAGAGATCAAGGTTTGGTAGTCCCTCTAAATGATAAGCTAAGATAAACATAGCAGGTGGGGCTATTAAAGTTAAGTAGAGTAGAATCTACAGGAGGAACCTTGAAGGGAGAACAGGGGAAATGAGCATAACATCAAATGATGGAATGCCCATATGGATAGTACCAAAAATGGTGGCACTTGCTCTTCTGTCTTCGGTCCCCTACACAAAAATATCCGAGTGCTTAAAAACATTGCTTCTGTCTAGCTGGAACTTTTTCTATAAGAAGAGCACAAAACCAAAAAAACCAAGATTGAGATGGTGACTGATATACTATATGGTAAAATGTCCTTTTCTCTAAGTGATACTCTAAAGGTTAAGAGATCTAGCCCACATAATTAGCTTAATGTAGCTTCCCTTTGACAGATAGGTATATATAAGCTTATTCAACTTGAGAAGAGAATTCTGCCTTCAGCGTTCTTTCTTTTTTACCACTTGAGAAGAGAAGTCTAGGCAGGGCAATATAACTAGGGAGACCAGAAGAACATAACAGTTCATGAAGCAAGTTTTGCAACTAGAAAAAAATTCTGCACATAGTTGAAGTCACACCAATTGTTTTCAACAAACTATTTCGACGGTATATGGAAAGTAACTAATCAGTATACGCTCCCAGAAATCCAAGCAACGATAGACATGTCAAAAGATTAGTTATTCTTTCAATGCTCGCAGATTAAAGGATGTTGATGAGGCAAGGAAAACAGTAAAGCTACAAATGAACCGTCAAGGAAAGAAACCTGCTTCTTCCTGTCTTCTTCTTCTTCTTCTACACGAAAGGAATTGACCCCACTAAACAAGGTTAAAGAGAAAAGACTCCCCTCTTACGATTCTCTGCTGTATCTTCCAAGTTTATATCTTTCAGAAAAGGTCATTAAAACCAGCTCTAAAAGCAACTACGCATAGGATTGTCATAGACTACTCTGCTGCAAGATTCGAAACATTTATGATCTTGGGGAGCTTTATTTTGTAAAACATCCTTTTAAACATGCCACATTACAACTATCAGGTATGCTGAAATTGAGCAAAACATGAAATTTTCCATTGATGAAGTGTTTGAGCTTCTATCACTAATTCTTGAAATGAACATAAAACATCAACATTCAAAAGTCTAGCACATAAAAGCAAGTCAAGATAACAAAGTTGAGTCTGAAGCCCAACCTTACATGGAATGGAAACAAATAAAGCTACTTGGACATGATAATAATACATTTGACAGAAGCTACACAAACCGAGGATCGAAAAAACCTGAGAATATCAACTCAGATCTCTCTCCTCACGCGGAATTTGCCATTGAATTGTACCAAAAGTGAACGAAATATCTCCTCCAAACTAGTCTGTTATTCATCTTTCAGCTCCAACATAAGCTTAATGTTGTCCTGCAAGAAAAACGTAGCAAAGAAAACATGCTCAAAATGAATAATGAGATAGGAAACAGTGAAAAAAGGACTAAGTTGAGACGGGATTTTTAGCAAGAGCACATGTAAGAGGAGAGATTCGTGGTTTTGGGTCAATCAATGGCGAGAATCAGAGGAAGCAGATGACGGTCTGTTGTGAATACCGCCGTGCTCCTCTTCTTCGCCTTGAATTCGTGCTGGAATGCGGAAACCGGATAATCCGAATCCAATGCCTGAGATCCCTGATTGGTCTTGCTGATGATGAACTTGCAACATTTCATGATGAGAATGATGATGATAAGCGACCGTGATTGCAGGATCCATCCAAGCACGAATTGAAGGCGTGTTACTGGACTGAAGGGGTCCCCTCTGAGTAAATAACTGGTTTTGGCCAAGCACTGGCTGCAACAGTGGCGGCGGCAACGGCGGAGTGTTGAATATGAATCCTCCACCGCCACCACCAATACCACCATTATTAGCATCACCAGCGTTCCAAGCCACCATTCTTTGGTGGTTCTCCGACCACAAGCCGGAAGAGCCGTCGAAACCGAGATCACTTTGAGCCGCAGTTCCTGAGAAGAACACTTGATGTTCACTCTGAGTATGACCATGGTGTGGTAATAAAATTGGCTCTTGAAATGAATGGAGTGAGAGTCGTAGATCTTGCGCTTGACTGCTTGTTCTCGACAGCAAATCTGGTGAGTAACTTTGGAACGGTATAGGTGACGTTGATGTCTCCATCGACGCACCCATTGGGAAAAAAGACTTGATAGTATCGGCTATGGAATCGGAGTCTAATGATGGTGGAAGAAAACTGGAAGGGTTGTTTTCCGACAGGGGTTGTTGTTGCTGCTTGTTTGGGACATCACTTGACACTACTACTGTTGTTGATTGTGTCGTTTTTGGGGGCTTTATAGTGGCTGTTTGTTTCCTGTTACTAACAGTGGCAGGACTAGCAATATTCTGCATCGAAAAATGATACTCTCTTTGATTCTCATTGCTTGTGCGCTCTTCTTCTTGATGTTGTTGTTGAGTGGTTCTTGTTTTAGTGGAAGAGGTATTGGTGGCAGCGGTTGTTCGGTCCCATGTGGGTAGCTCGCCGAGCTCGTCGATGGCGGTCTTGGCTTTCTTGATGAGCCAGTCGACGGCCTTGCTTGGTCGGTCGTAGCCGAGGCGGTCCTGGACGTCGTAGAACTGAATGGCGGTGTGGGCTGAGAGACGTACTCGTCGGTCTCTGGGGCCTTTGGCCGTGCAGACCTTGCTATGACGGTCTTTTCTGCCTGTGGAGCGCACAATGTGGCCTCCTTGGACCTCCACGATCTCTCCCCTTCCGCTCCTTAACCCAAGTCTCGACGATGTTGTTGCTTGGAGGTGGTTGTCTCCCATTTTTCTTGCATATTCGATGCTCTGCTCTGGAAAAGTTGAAGAAGAAGGAGGTGTGAGGTAGGATCTTTTGCTGTGAAGTTGATGATGAGAGGGTTGTTGCTGTTGTATATCTAACCCTTGAAAGAAGTAACGGTTTTGGTGGTGTTGGTTCGGTTGGGGTTCTATGTTTGGGAAGTATTGACGACAGTGATTCTCCTGTGGTAAGAGGCTGGGCCGATCATGTTGTTCTCCGTCACTGTCTAGCTCTACATTTCTCGAATTTAGGACTATATTATCCTTTCTTTGCGGATCCAGACTCAAGGCTTGATGCCTTTTGTGTTCCAGCTTTTAAAGGAGGACAATTTTGATTCAGTAGAGGCTGGTAGTTGTTCCTTTACTGCTACTATGCTGCTGCTGCTGCTTCCTAATCTCTTCTCGTTGCTTGTGTAACATTTGCCACCGTTGTGATAATACCTGATACTGCTGCCTCTCCCAAAAGCCTCTGCCATTCAATATTTCCACTTCCATGACACCCACCACCTAAAACTGAAAACCAAGCCTAAGCAGAAAGCAGCTCTGTTGCTGCCTAGCCATGCTATCCCATTTCCTCTCTCTCTTCACTGTTGGCTTGGTAATTGGGCCTTTTAGGTCCTTGGCACTTTTCACCAAATTAAATAGAGATGCAAGCTTTCAGAATCAGACCCAACAACAACAAAAAACACAGACGTTATCACTTATCACATACCGCTGATCTAGGGAATTCTGCTGCAAGTTGCATCACTTTCACGAGCACCCCAGTGAGAGAGAGAGAGAGGGGTTAGAGAACGGCAAGTATAGGGGAGGTACTATAGGGAAGAAGAAGAAGAAGAACACTTCTTTGATTCAATCCTGGGCCTATTGGAAGAGGCTTTGATGGTGATGCCAGTGTTTCGTCAGGAAGGAAATTAAAGATTCACTGCCTTTGTACACATCACACCCAATACAAAGGCCGCAAGAAACAAAAAACAAAAGAAAATTACAAAAACCCTTTTCGCCTTCAACCAAAAAGCGTCCCAAGTTTCTATCTTTAACCGCTCTCTCTTGTCAAAGACAAATCTTTACTGTCATGTTATGTGAGCACTGAGCATGTTTTTACTACTTGGCCAGAAGTTCCAACTTGTAACCGTAGTTACCGTTTCACTACTCGATTAGAATAGAATGGCAGCCTCTGGAATCTGGATGCTTTTGCTTTGATGCCTGATGGATAGATTAAGATCCTTTATACGCCAACATCATCCCGTCTTCTGAAAGCGACCATTCTCTTCTTAGGGCTATTCTCTCACTCTCTCTAATATCTCTCTTGCAGTCTTGCTTCATTTAAAATTAAACCCGAAAAAAAAAGGAGAAGAGCATTTATCTCTTTTCTCCCTCAAAAATCCGTTTTCAGTTTCAAGCCATCTTTTCCATTCCTGCGGAGGAATGGGAATAGGTAGGGTTCGATTATTACTCTACTCATATTTATATCTATTTTTTATAACTCAATTTATATTTATTACTCTACTCATATTTATATCTATTTTTTATGACTCAATTTATATTTATCAATTTTTACGATTTACTGCCTATATCTAAATTCATTGAATTGTTCAAGTTTTTGGATATCCATCAGATTATATAGTACATAAAAATATATCTTCTAAATATAAAATATGAAAAGCAGATTTATGCGAACGCTCTAAAATAATAATAAGTCAACATTTTAATTTGTATGTCTTAAAAAATCATAAAATTGAAATAATAAAAATCATAATATCTAGTGCAAAGATAACATATATTTTTCAAAATTAAGAACTGGAACAAAGACTAAAATATCCAAAGCTTTAAATTGTTTTTGCGTGAACTCCACAACATTTAAAACTCCATCTCCATATCATTTGCATTATTATCATCCTATAAGAAAATAAAATATGATGAAAAAGATGAGGACTGAGGAGTAAAGTAGAGACTTTAAAGCTATTTCTTATCATAAAATATTAATATTTCATTATATTTAACCATAAATAATCAAGAAAAAAATAGAAAAATAGAGTTAATAAAAAACGGGTAGAGTATAGGTATTCATCGGTTCAGGTTATCACTAGACCCATATCCAAATTCATATTTACATATATTTTTCAGCATCCATTTAAAATATATTTTTTAACCTTCATATCCACTTTTTTTGGTCAAATAATGCGGATATTAATCGGGTTAAAAACTCACTGCCATCCTTATTCCTGTAACATGGCATCTTAAGGGTCTGCCTATTTTACTTTGTTCTGTCTCCCATATTAGATAAATAGTGTTCTTTGTGTATTTTTCTGATTTTAAAAATAATAATAGTATTTTATTTAGTATGCATTCACCGTTATATTTAATCTAAGACAATAAACTTATTATTACGTAAGCAATACTAAACACAATTAATTAATAATAATATGTTAATGATATTTAATTCCATGTAAAGTGTTGGACCAATTATTCTTTACACGTTGACACTTTTTATTTATCTTTTTCTTTACATATACCCATAAAAAGTAAAAAACTCACTCAATTTAAGTCACTGTTATTTTTCTTAACAAAGACAAGGAGAAGTAAAGAATCGTTTAATTGGAAGTAATAATGAAATTTATGAAGTAAAAATTGAAAACGACATTATCCTTAAATTAAGATGTGTACTTATTATATATGTATGCAATAAATTTTTAAAGATTTATATTGTTATTTTATTATTTATTATTATACTTTTAAATTGACAGTATCAAAAATCATGTATACAGTGAATCATTTGAATTTTAATCAACTTAGACTTATTTGAATCTAACAATATAAAAATATTGTTATTAGAGAAGTGTTTAATAAAAATTACATTAACCCTTTTCAATGAGATGCCTACGTTTTCGATGAATGGCGTAAGCGGCAGAATCCAATACAGGAAACTTGTCAGTAGGTTAAAAAATGTAATTTTAGTTTAGATGTAAATATATTAAAAAAAAACTAGATAAATAGACTGTGAAATCTGACTTTTCTTCAGATGAGAAAGTCTTAAATCAGAAGTGATTGTGAAATCTGACGATGCTTCAAAAAGAGAGTCGGTACTTGGGCTTAGGCGGACGGAACAGATCCTTCACTTACTTCAATTGACCGGAGCCTTTATCATGTTCTTTTGTTTCCACGTAGTTTGGTCTATCAATCGAAGCCTTGATTTATTGAACTATTGTTTTCAGTCGTGTTTGAATATTTGTCGTTACAATTTTGAAATTTAAATAAAAATTAATACTAATTAGCTTTTGTATTTTTCTAATTAGCAAATTACTTTGATCTTTGAAACTAAATCCATATCAAGTTTTTTTTAAAAAATAAAAGACCAACTTTTAGTTTTATATTTTCTATTTATAAATTTGATATGATGAAATGATAGTTAGCAAACTTTTATTTTTTTATTGTTACATATGGGTTTGAGTATTTAAAATAAAAGTTACTTTAGAGTTTATACTACTGTACAAATATTATTACGTGATAGTTTAAAAGAGTAAGAGGAGGGAACAAATTGTGATAAAATAAATATGGTATAAAAGGTGTATTGTTTTTCTATATTATTATGAAAACTTTGGCGTTTGATGTGCAACCTTATTAGAAGGGATAAGGTCATAAATGTAATGATAAGAGACGAAGTAAAAGTAACTAATATTAACAAAAAAAATTGATAGAGATAAAGCTTGGGTGGTTTAGGCATATTAAGAGGAGATACCCCGACATACCATTAAGAAAATATGAGAAGATTGTACTCAATGACACCTAAGAAGAATTGAGAGGAAGTGATAAAAAATGATATGAATCTATTGAAACTTATCGAAGACATGACCCTCAATAAAAAAGGTTTAGTGTACTAGGATACGAGTAGAGGATCTAACATAGAGAGTTCCTTCTCTTTCTCATAAGTCTTTTAAACATTTTTCTTTCATCTTATATCTTGTATTTAGCCTAAACTTTTAATATATGATACTTGTTTTTTAGTTATTTAGGCTATGGGTTTTCTCACTTAGCCTAAATATTTTCTCGTATTGACTTGTTTGATTTATTTATTACCTTGTCTTCTTTCTTGTTTATTTATTTATATTTTTTATTATTATTATGATCATCATCACCATCATAGCAAAGTTAAGAGAGAATGTAATAGATGTTTTGCAAGCTGAAATGATTGTAGAAAATTTAAAGTTGAAGAATGATTTAGTTGCTATGAGGAGTAGTAATGAAACACATTCAACAAAGTGTTGGTAATTTATAACTTATTTAAGCTTGTGTTTAGTAGTTTTGCTTATGTTTGTTAGCCTAAATAATGAAGACACTATAGGCAATAGTTGTATGTTTAAAGCCTTACCTGGGAATGGTTTTATGTACTAGAACAATGTCTAAATGTAATTGAGCTTACCTGATGTTGGAAGTGCAATTGTTTGATGTTTCAACATCTGGAACTACTAAGTTTGATGTACTAGCCTAAACATATTTGATGTTTTATGTACTAGCCTAAACAAGTTTGATGTTTCAATATATGGTAAAGAAGAATAGTAACAAATAAGATCTTTAATCAATCGAGATGGAGTATTGGTTACTAGTCAAAAGGAGTTGAAAGAGGCAGCAATTGACTACTTATAAAAATGTCATAGTTACTTTAGCTTTGAGCAAATCATTAGCACAGTTACTAAATTCTTTTATAAGTAGTCAAATTTTTGATAAGGAGACAAAGATATTTAATAGACCTATAATTCCAACTCTTTGTATTAACAATGTACATGTTGTGTAAATGTAATTAAGTTTAGTAAAAGTTTTTTGTGGCATACATAAACAAATGCAGTTTCATCATTTAGCATTCATGAACTTCAACAAAAAGGGAAAAAAAACCCTAAAAGAAAAGCAATTCACACTAAAATTGGCAGTCATTGCATTCATTGATATAATAACAAGTAAATGCCAACAAGAAATAGATATCCAACCTCTCAACCATTGTTCAGTACACAAATATCACAAAATTAATGGATATAAGGTATGTATATTAAAGATGCACTTTCAGTTTCTTGTTCAGTACACAAATATCACAAAATTATTAAGTTGACTAACAAATACAATTAAGTTAACATTTTCTCCTTTCCCTTTGAAGATGCAATTTGACTTTTTTGACTTAGATTTGCATACCCAGTAATAGCTTGCTTGCTCTTTATTGATTTCTGCCCAATCTTTACTAGTCTCTAACTTCGCCTTCCAGGTTGTAGATAAAATGTAAACATTGTTACTTAAGTTGTATCACTTAATTAATGTTTAACAAGAATGTAAATATTTAACACTTACATTTAACATCTGCAACCTTGTGGTTTCATTTATGTATATCCCTATCCCTTTCATATGTTTCTTGAACTTCCTATTTGCTTCTTGTTGAAGAGAAGAGTATGTGGCAGGCCCTTTTCCTAAAATTTTTGCTTGAGAATTTGGGCTACATCTGCCAGCACCAAACATCCTCATTCTACTTCCATCATCTACAGCATTATAACCAGACCCTCTTTTCCCTTTGTTAGTCTTTTTGGTGGTGGCCTTTGAAGATGTACAAATATTTGTTGTTTCTGAAGCACCTCTAGGTGTTGGGAGAACAACTGAGACTGTTGCATTTGCATTGCCACATACATGAGCAGTACTTAAGGTGTTGGCAATACTTAAAGTAGTTATGGCACTAGCAGAAACAAACATAGTAGCAATGGCAGAGGCAGAAGCTCTTCTTTTACCTTTCTTTCCCCTTTCAACATTGTTAGATGTAGATGCAAAGGCATTTATTAGGATGTTAGTATTGGTTTGAACTGTGGATATGTTTTCTGGGGTTGATTGTGAGTTGGTTGTGTTTCGCTCTTTATGGAAATGAGTTGACTAGTTTGGGTGAGGATTCTTCATTACTAATAGGTCGATCCTTGATACTAGACATTGATGGAATAGCCTGCCCATATGCTTTGATATATTCACTCTTCAATAACTATCTTGAAGTTTGCTCTTCAATATTAACCCTCTTGTCTCTGATGGCACATATGACATGTGCACAAGGAATGCCAGAGAGGCTATATCTCCTATAAGAGCATATTTTGTTCTGAAGTCTTACCACATATCTGTTCTCACCATGATCAATCTCATACCCTCCTTCTCCATTATGATGTACTGAACAATGTTGAGCAATCATGAGACTCTTATTAATAGCTTCCCATAATTTTAGCCTTAAATTTCCTTTCCACTTGGTAGTCTCTTTTCTTTTTCTCACAATTCTTTGCATCATTTCTCTTCTAATGTGCTCAAACAACCCTAAAACTGACATTTTCCTTGCATCAACTGGAGTCTTATTGAATGTCTCACATAAGTTATTGTCAATCAACTCAATCATAAAATCTTCCCTCTGGAAAGCCCTGCACCATTGCTAAACTGGTGTGCAACGCTCAATATCTTCTGCTGCCCTTTCCTTCTTGGCTCTTAGCTTATCTAGATTTTCTTGAAATTCCCTTACTGTGAAGGATTTTGCAATTTTTCAAAAGTGCTCCTTCATCACTTCCGCTTTATGCCCTCTTCCATGCCAATTCACATAAACATGTCTAGCATAAAACCTGTACTTAGCATCTGGACACAAATCTTCAATGACTCTATCAAGTCCCTGCAAGGAAAAACATAACCATTTCAATAGGCATCTGGACACAAATCTGCACATTTCATAATAGTTATAGTATGCACATAAATAGTAGGCAAATAAAAGTTAAAAAAAGATTTATGTAAAACTTTCACCTTTTGTTGGTTAGTCATTACAGTCCAAATTTCAGAGCCCAAGTGAGGTAAATCTTCTTGCAACTTTTCAATGAATCACTTCCAAGTGACAGTCGACTCAACTTCAACATAGCCCAGTCAACAAGAAACATTTAATTGTTTCCATCTCATCCCACAACGCATAGAAGTTCACCTTTAGTTATGGTTTTGAGCCAATATCCATCTCGACCAATATAATGCCTACACCCATGCCTAAACACCCATGTTTAGTAGCTTCTAAACATATGTACATTCTTTCAAATACAGGTCGAGATGTTGAAATTGACTGAGACACTGTTAATGTAACAGTGTTTCCTATGTTGGTCTGCCTAATCACTTCAGCATAAGACCAAGGCTCCTCAATCTCCTCTTCAATAGATACTTCAACACCAAAACAATCCTTAACGTAAAATTTGATATCATCATTCTTTAAAAATGACTCCCTTTTAAGCTTATCCTTCAACAAGTCAAATAATATATTGGCATTCTTCTTAGGATTTGTATATACCCTATTACAGTCATGAGTGTCCCTGAATTTCTTAACTTGAAATAACTGCAACTTCCTATCAAATGCTCCATATATATACCAAGGGCAATTCTCTGTCCTACATTTACCTTGGATAAATTTGGGCTTATTTTTGGTAAACATGACAACCCTTTTTGTTTTGATGAACAACAAACTAATTACACACTTAAATTGCAAACGATTAAGAAAAATTATCCCTAATTCAATGTAAGGCTCAACTGCATTTTCATCATAAATAGGGTATTTTCTTTTCCTTCTAGTAGCATCATCTACCATATCATCTATATCACTAACAAGTTCTCCATATTCATCACTGTCATAATATTCATACAAAACTACCTCATCTTCATCATCTACATCACCTGCATCATCTTCATATTGTCCATGATCTCCATCATCTTCATCTCCTTGCTCTAATCCTCATCGTCATATTCATCCTCTTCATCCTTCATATTTGCATCATCTTCATTCTCCATATCTGCATCATCTTCATCCTCCACATTTGAGAAATTGCCTAAATTACCTACATTACCTCCAAACCTTACATTATTAACATCCTCACCATTATCTTCAACTACATTATCTTGATTAAGCTCATTACATTCATCCTCAATCATTTCAACAGGGGTATCTACACTATGTTAAATATAAATATCAATACCACTTGTACCCATCATCTGACTAACCGTATCTAACATACTAGCATTATCTTGTACAACCTTCAGTTCAAAACCAGACATAAGATAAAATATCTTTTTCACATTGTTATAACCACTTCTCTTGCATACATCAGCCAGTTCAAAGTAGTTAATTATGTCAGGATCAAATTGAATTTCATCCACAAAACTACCCTCATACCTAACATTATCATCCACATTAACAAAACATCCCACATGGTGAAACCTCAGAGATACCTAGTCAAATGTTACTCTGCCAGATCAAAATGACCAACCCCATGAAAAGAAAGAGATAAAGTCAGAATGGTGAAAGGAAACAATGAAGTCAAAGTGAGAAATTGAAGCATATCACAACACATGATGCTTAACATATTCATAACAATTCCATCAACCAACTAATTCATTGCAAACATATGATTTAAGAGGTATATATGAACAACATAGTGAATAAATGTCTTAGAATTGGATGTGTGTGGTGAAGGAATAGGGATAATGATTGTACAAAAGTGCCACCTAATAGAATATGTTACCAAACATAAGTTGAAAAGATGATATAATTGTTTCATACATTGTGGCATTACGTACTAACCTCATATGAGTAGATATATATCATCATCATCATCATCACACCCAGGCTAAAAATCCCGCAGTGAAGCGGGGTCTGGGGAGGTCTGATAGTACACAGCCTTACCCCTACATAGTAGAGAGGCTGTTTCCGGTAGACCCGCATGCAGATTTGATATACAAAATAATGATGCTGGAATAAGGAAAGAAAAACGCCAACTATAATAATCATATATATATATCTATATATATAAGAGAAATAATAAGGGCATAATCAAAACTAATAGGAAACTCAAATACAGGAAAAACAAGTAATAATAAACCTACAAATAATAAGAATAGTAACACTATCATTGATACTAATAGCAGAAATAGTAAGACAACAAAAAACTAGAGACCAACAAATGCGATAGAAACTAAAGAGAATAATAGAATAGTTAAAAAAGGAAATAGCTAAGCGATAATAAAAGGCAATAACCAGCTCGGACTAGTAAGGCAGCCGAACACTGACAAAGAGTTAGAAAATAAAAGGGATACAACTAATAAATAATTACAAAACTGTGAATACGACTAGGAGTAGTATGTAAAGGAAGGGAAGCCTAAAATGGAAAAACAACCAATCGAAAAAATCATGACCGATTTGTGACGTAAAATAAAAAAGTTAAAAACCACAGGGTTCAAGACGTAGGTCAGAATAGCAGCGGCGGTGTATGAGTGCAGCCCAAAATGAAAAGAGGAAAAAAAAATGTAGCCAGCAAAACATCAGCCTAAAAGACGGGGGAACGAGAAAAAGCTGACAGTTTCTGAATAACAACGGCTAAAAAAAGCAGGATGCTCAAGGAAGCCTATGGATAAGACGCGTGAAAAGCTACAAGACCCTTACTCTACGTGTAGGTTGAAGTGAATCACACGTAAGTACACTAATAATCAACACACAAGAAGGGGGTTGAATTGTGTTAACTTTTTCGTTAAACCCTTCTTAAACAAAAACTTTATCTGATTCAGAATTCCGAATACTTTCGTTTATCAAAGATTCTTTAATAACTTGCGTAAGTAAGAAATCACAATCACAGAAATGTAATAGAGAGAGTT
>JANZLH020000428.1:629052-640683 GCA_026770325.2 Erythroxylum fimbriatum
CAACATACTTCAATTTTCATGAAGGGCTTAGAAGCCAATTCTATTTCTAATTAGGTCAATTTCTTCCATGAAGGTGGATGTCCTGTTAACTAGCAAATTACCTAACTTAAGGACTTGGAAACTCTCATGAATGGTTTCTTTTGGCACAATGGTGGTCTCGCTAATAAGGGCATAAAATGGCTTTGTTGGAAACGTATAGCAATTCCAAAGGTATTTGGTGGTTTGGGTTATCGTGACCTGCGACTATTCAATCTTGCTTTACTAGCAAAACAAGGTTGGAGATTGCTCAAATACCCCAACTCTCTTGCTGCAAAAATCCTCAAGGCACGATATTTTCCTCATTCTGATTTCTTGACAGCTCATATAAGCAACAATCCAAGTCAGATATGGCGAAGTATTTGTCAAGCACGACCCATTTTGCTTCAGGGTGCCGTAAACGAGTTGGTGATGGTGCTACTATCAATATCTGGAGGGACTCATGGTTGATGGATGAAGCAGATCCTACTATCCAAACGGAATTCATAGAGGACTTGTACTTAAATGTGGTGGCTGATCTTATGGTTGGACGCCAATGGAATGAAACATTGATTCGAAACTCTTTCAACCCACGAGATGCAGCCCTCATTCTACAGATTCCTTTGGGACACTCACTTATTTCTGATGATTGGTTTTGGATTAAGAATCGACATGGTGACTACCAAGTCAAAGACGGGTATAGACTTAGCACAGAAATGGCCACTGACAATTTTCATGTTACTGGCTTTCCATGGGAAAAACTCTGGCAGATTCAAGTTCCAGGTAAAGTACAGATTCTTATATGGCGTATTCTCTGTAATATTCTTCCATGTAGAGCCACTTTAAGAGGACGACATGTAGCTGTGGATGACACTTGCCCTATCTATGGTAAGACTATGGAAACGACACAACACGTATTTTATTATTGTGACTTTGCCCAGTCTGTTTGGCTTCTCTCTACTGTAGGTTGGAACACTATCTCCTCTCTACAGGAATGGCTTTCGAGAGTGGTCTCATCCTTTTCGCTTTCCCAACAAGAGGAGGTTTTTATGATAATCTGGAGTTTATAAACGTATAGCAATGAAGGCGTGTGGACATCGCGTACTCACTCCCATCAATTTGTTCTAGGGCGGGCAAGGACAACTCTTCTTGAATGGAAGACAGTAAAAACATCCATTGTTCCACACATATCACAACATCAACGTTCTCCAGTCTCTTGGGTGGCTCCTGAACCAAATAAATTTAAATGTAACATTGATGTGGCTTTATTGGCTAATGGTTTTTATGGCATGGGTATGATAATCCGGAACTCCCATGGGGATAATTGTGTTTGGAAAGCCATGACACTACCAGGATGGCGAGATCCACAAGTTGGAGAAGCTCTTTGTTTCCGGGAAGCGTTAAGTTGGATAAAAACTTTATCCTTCTTTCCGATTTGCGTGGAAACGGATTGTCAGATTGTCACTCATTTTTTACAATCCACATCTAATTTCTCTTCATATTTTTCTATGATCATTCAAGATTGTAAAGCTCTGCTCAAGGAGCTCCCACTTACCTCTTTTGCGTTTGTTAGAAAATCAGCGAATCAAGCTGCTCATACGATTGCTAGGGCAGCTAATTCCATGCCTGGTTTCGAATGGGGGATATGTCCTCCTTCCTTTCTGTATGATGTTTTAACTATGGACATTAATAATATGCGTTGAGCGCAATCGTTTTATAAAAAAAAAAGTCCAGTCTTTGAAAATTCATAACTCCCAATTCTGACATCCAAAATTAACATGCTTTATCTCATTTTCAAGCTAATTGCTTCCTCTAAAACTTTCCAGAAGATCACTTGAACCAATTCGAATCACAAAAATCTCTAATCTAGCTTCCAAGCACAATACTCACAAAACCTACATTTAGGGCTAGGTTCCAACACAATGCATGTAAACAACCAACATTCAACAGGTCATAACTCTCAACATACATATCGAAAAATTGCATACTTAGTGGCAATAAAAAGATGACTAGAACCTCTTCAACTTTCATTAAGGCCAACTCCACAAATTCACCCTAAATCAATCTAGAAAATGCATCAAATGTTTCAGGTCATCAAGCTCGGGTACTGTTCACACAGCTCATATCATTCACTTTCAAAGTAAGATTCAACACTCTTCTAATCGAAATTGGGCAGAACTTCCTTCACATAAAATGTAGCAAAATGTCTCAATTTTCATTTAAGACAAATCTCACCTCAATTGCTTAAGCACACAACTAGTTATAGCAAAAACATTGAACCATGTACAAGGTAAAATTTTCAGCTTTGATTCTCAATCCAATTCCTATCATTCAAATGCCAATTCTACTTCAATAAGCATACCAATTGGGCAAGAAAACAGCCAATATATCATCAATACTTTCACTTGGGTAAACAGCCATAAATGGCAGCACCTAAACCCAACTTGATTCCTTTAATTTCCATTCAACATTAGTCATAAAATTCACTTCAAACTATTCTAAGTTTCATATAACACATATCCTCACACAAACATACACTCACACCCAACAAATCAAACCATAGGTTTCATGAAATTAATGCATCATCAATCATAATTAATGTACAATAACTTCCAACCAATGCATCTAACCACTACTACTTAAAGAGCATAATTAAAGTCTTACCAAATCAAAGCTTCCTCTTAAATTCTTCAACTACCAACAACTTCTCCACTTCACTTCACATACACAATCACCATCATAGTAAGAAAATAGGAGGTTTAAGCTTGTAAGCATGAAAGGGAAGCACTCAAGGTTGGAGGAAAGTAGCAATTAAGCTAGGGAAATTTAGAGAAATTCGATGAAGAGGCAAAAGGGGAAGGTTTTCGGATGAGGAAGGAAATAAGCAAATAAACTCATATTTTTCATTCATTAATCTAAGAACAACCGAGAATGAAGCAAACAAGCATTAAATGAAGTTGAGATGTGTCACTATGACACTTGTCCATATTAAAGAGGAAAAAGACAAAATTCAATTAAAATCTTTGATAAAATAATCCTATTCAAATTAAATCTTCAATCCAATTTTCAAGGGTCCCAATTTCGATCCCAACATAATGTACCCAATAGTTCAGTACCATTTGAAAGAAATTTTCGGTACCGAAAACCAATCGGTTCGCCACTTGGCGATTTTTCCGGTCCGAAAATTGTTCCCAGAAAATTCCAGAAAATTTCTAAAATTTCCTTAAAATATAAAACACACAAGGAATCACTCCAATAAAATTTTCAAATGCAAATACCACGTTATTCACAGCAAAATTTCATTTAGGCCTAAATACCGGGAAATGTCATGAGTGCATGTACAGTTATTTTTCATGTGCAAAATTTCACTGTTCAACAATAAAAATATGCATGAAAATGTCCAATCAATCCTAATCACTCTCACCCCTTTCCAAATTACTATTCTACCCTTCCCGTCGGGGGTGGGATGTTACATATAATCTTCTTCTACTGTATTAAGTAGTCGTTGTAACTTAATGCTAGACAATGAAAAATATTGTGTTGTTGTCTCACTCTCTCCCTCCTTATTATTTCTCTCTCTTCCTTTATCGCTCATTCTTTCTATTATGTTACGAATAGCGTGTGAGTTAATAATTTCTAAACATCTGGTATCAGAGCATCGTTCCTTGGCAAAGGACCCATGGCAGAAAGCATACGAGGAGCAGCAGTACGTCGTCTGGAAGAAAGCATGAAGAATCTTCTAGAAGTTCAACTACGAAATGAGAAAGAAATCAACGACATTAAATCATTGTTCCAACAATTCATGCAAAAAAAGGGCAAGGAAGATACTGAATCCTCCTTAAGAAGCCCAGGAGATGAAGGACACTATGCAAGACCGACGAGAGTCAACAAGATTGATTTTCCAAAGTTCGAACAGGAGTTAAAAGATGGAGCTATCATTGCAATCAGTTTTTTTATAATGGATCACATCCCCGACGAGATGAAAATGAGGTTGGCTTCATTGCACATGGAAGGAATAGCACAAGAGTGGTATCAGCTTACGTTCAGAAATCAAAAGGAAGAGGATGTGATGAAATGGGAAGAATTCATAACCATACCACGATAGAGATTCAATGAGGACATTTTCGAGGAACCCATAAGCGACTTAAAGGAGTTAAAGCAAGAAAGGTTCTGTATTAGAGTATTGCGCCTTATTTAACATAAATTCAAATAAACTGTCACTACCTGAAGATTACTTGGCGGGATTTTTCTTGAGAGGACTCAAACCAAAACTGGGACTAACAATAAAAATGATGGATCCTCAGACGTTACACTAGGCTTATACACTGGCACGTAAGTAGGAAGCGATAGTCACAGTACTTTAGGAAGGGAACTAAACCTGGAAACCCAGCAGGAGGAGTAATAAATGCATACAATAGGACTAGTCACTCAACAATGTCTCCATTCAAACACCTACAGATGAAGGGTTATTACCTACGCTGGGAAACCAAGGAAACATCAACAAACCCAATAACTAAAGAAACTCACGAGGGACGAGAACAACCAGTAGCAAGGAGCTCGACGAAAAGAGAGCCAAGGGTTTTTGCTTCTAGTGCGATGAAAAGTATTATGTAGGACACTGCTATAAGAAGAAACAATTCCAATTATATATGGTGGAAGATGACGAAAACGCTGAAGATGAACCAGTGAGTGAAGAACTAGAAGATGGAGCAGCCTTCAATCCTAACATGTTGTTTGAAGCAATGTGGGGCTTAAAAGATCAAGCAGAATACAAGTAACTAAGAATCGTGGGGAGTCATCAAATGAAGCCCCTACACGTCCTCATAGATAGTAGGAGTAACCACAATTTTCTGGATGAAAAAGTAATTCACAAAGGAAATGTTGAGGTAATAAACATAACTCCTTTAAGTATTACTGCAGGAGGTGGCTTAAAACTAGGTTGCAGGCAAGTATGCAGGAATTTTGTGTGAAAAATGCAAGTCTACAGTTCTCTGCAGAGGCATTAATCATTAAGTTGGGAGGTTGTGATATGGTTCTTGGAGTTCAATAACTAAGCATCCTCAATAATGTGTTGTGTAACTTCAAAACATGTACCTTGGGATTTCAATGGGAGGGCAAGATAGTGAAACTAACGAGAATCCCAGAAAAACAAGCGAGGGAGATTTCAAGTAGGAGTCTTCAGAAGTTAATTAGAAATTCCAACAAAAATACTCTATTCATGTTGCGTTTGTCATACCCCATTAAATTCAATATGCAACATCTTATGTTGAACGATGATATTAACACATAAGAATAGATAGAAGGTTTGTTGGTATAATTTAGTGAAATCATTCAAGAACCAAAGCAATTACCGCCAAAAAGAGCGTATTACCATGCCATTCATCTCAAGCAGGGGGTGGACACGATAAACATTAGACCTTACTGGTACTCGGAGGAACAAAAGGATGCAATCAAAAAATCTGTGCAATAATTAATGGAACAAGGTTTCATTCGAAAGAGTGTTAGCCCTTATGCCTCGTTGATCATCCTCATGAAGAAAAAAGACAATACCTAGAGAATGTGTATTGACTACCAAGAATTAAACAAGTACAATGTCAAGAGTAAGTTCCCAATCTCATTGATAGAAGAGTTATTGGAAGAATTGAGGGGCTCGAACTGGTACTCTAAATTAGACTTACGATCTGGATATCACCGGATATGGATGAAGGAGGAAGATGTGCAGAAAACAGTGCTTTGAACACATAAAGGCCAGTTTGAATGTTTGGTGATGCCTTTCGAACTCACGAACGCTCCTTCCACTTTTCAGAGCCTTATAAACGAGATCTTTAAACCTTTTCTACGTAAATTCTTGCTTGTCTTTTTGATGATCTCCTTATTTACAACACAAACTTTCAACAACACCTAAGAAATTTGCGCCAAACTTTGGAAGTCTTACAACAACAGCAGTGGAAGCAAGTGTACCTTTAGAGCAAGACAAGTGGATTATCTCGAGCATTCTATTTCAGAGAAAGGAGTGTCTACAAATAGTCGAAAGGTGGAAACCATCCGACAGTGACCGCAACCCTGTACATTGAAAGAACTCCAAGGGTTTTGGGGATTAATGAAATACTACAGGAGATTTATAAAACATTATGGAATTATTGTGAAGCTATTAAATGCACTGTTAAAGAAGTCAGAGGCTGGGAAATGGGAGTGGAAAAAGGAGCAACAGATAACGTTTGAACAACTTAAGGAAAAATTGATGGAGGCCCCTATATTATCATTACCAGACTTCACAAAACCATTCATAGTGGAGGTAAATGCATGTGACAAGGGCATCAGAGCTATGTTTCAATAAGACGGGCGTCCCATAGTGTTTTTAAGCCAAGGCGCTAGCACCCAAGCACCAGGGACTCTCCACCTACAAAAAGGAGTTTTTGGTCATCATTAAGGCAGTGAAGCAATGGCATCATTACCTAAATGGGAGATTCTTCAGGGTGAAAACAGACCATCGAACCCTATAATACCTTATGAAGCAGCGTATATCGATACCTTTTCACAGAATTGGCTACCAAACTAATCAGCTACGACTTTGAAGTAACATGTATAAGTGGGAAAGAAAATATGGCAACAGATGCCTTATCCAGAATTTCTAGTAAACAATTATTAACAATGTTTGTGTCACATATACAAGCAACCTTATTAGAGGAAATCAGTGAAGACTGAGAAAAGGACACCGCGATAAAAGATCTCATAAGGAAGCTCGAAAGACAAGAAATGTCCTCTAATAATTATGAACGGAAGGATGGGATGTTAAGGTGGAAAGGAAGAATTGTGGTCAGTTGTGATATGGAGCTTCGGAAGAAAATTATAGCAATTTCTCACGATAGCCCTTAAGGGGGACACGTCGGAGTGATAGCGATGACCAAGAATATACCAAACCTTTTCCACTGGAAGCAAATTGCCAAGGACATTAGAAACCACGTCAAAAATTGCATCACTTGCCAAAGAAGCAAGCATGATCATACAGCATATCCAGGTTTACTCCAGCCCTTACCGGTACCTGAAGGATGCTGAAGAGAAATCACCATAGACGTAATAAAGGGCCTGCCATCATCAAGAGGGAAGTCTTCCATTTTCGTAATAGTGGACCGCTTCAGTAAATATGCACATTTCATAGCTATCAAACACTCATATATGGTGCAGGATATTGCATAAATTTTTATGGACCATGTGCTCAAGCTACGTGGGATGCCAGAAATGATAATCAGTGATAGAGACCCCCTCTTTTCAAGCATATTTTGGCAGGAGATGTTTAGACTACATGATGTTAAGATGAAAATGTCGACAGCTTACCTTCCACAGACTGATGGACTAACTGAGGTAGTCAATAAGACATTGGAGACGTATTTGCGATGTTTTTATAGTGATACATCACATAAATGGACAAGTTGGATAACAATGGTCGAATGGTGGTACAACACAACACACCATGCGACAATTAATTCTACCATATTTGAAATTCTCTACGGATATCCACCATCACTGTATGTACCCTACATTGATGGACATTTGAGTAACGTTTTGATTGATCAAGTGTTACAAGAGAGGGAGGCAGTGCTCCAAATCGTTAAATTCCATTTAAAAGAGCAAAAAAAAGGATGAAGGCTCAGGCAAACAAGAAATAGTCAGAAAGAGAGTTTGAAAAAGGGGAGTGGGTTAACGTAAAGTTACAGCCATACAGACAACATTCACTGTGACAAAGACATAACTAGAAGTTAGAACCTCTATACTTCAAACCTTACTAGATCATCACAAAAGTAAATAAGGTGGCCTATACTCTGAAATTTCCAAAGAATTCCTCTAGTCATCCTACCATTCACTTGTCCCAGTTAAAAAAAATGTCTCAGACAATATACCAACGTCGAACCAATTATTGACTAGTATAACAGAGGCGGAAAGAATTTCAGTAGCAGTTTGGGATAAAAGAATGGTCAAGTGCCACAACCGAGCAGTTACACAATTACTAGTTCAGTGGCAAGGAGAATCCAAGGAGGAAAAACCTTGTTTGAACTGCAAAAAAGGTTCCCGGACATCAATCTAACGGACAAGGCTATTTTTGAAGGGGGGGACGTTATGAACATCTTACTAAAACAATACAGAGGAAGAAGAAGATGGAAACGACGTCGAAGGTTAGGTATCAGTAAATAAATGAATACGTAGCGTATCAAACAACGACCCTAACAACCTAACGTCAGAAGAAGACACATGACATTATCTATAATCTTCTTCTACTGCATTAAATAACCATTGTAACGTAATGCTAGACAATGAAAAATATTGGATTGTTGTCTTAGTTTCTTTCTCTCCTGTTGTTGTTATCAATCAACCATGCACAGACAAACGATTAAGAAGTAGGAAATGTCCAGAGAGAAACTAGTGTGAGAGAGAATACGAAAACAAAGGCAAATAGAGGATGTTAAGAACTCAGTGAAAAACTAAGATTTCATTCAATAATTCGTGTGTTACAACTTCAGTAATCGACTATACATTTATAGCTAATTGCTAACTGTCATCTAACTAATTTTAACCGACTATTCTTGAATGTCTTGAATTCTTGCATTCTTGAGTTCTTTACGTAGCTGCATGGCTTGTATGAACGTCTTTATGCTGTCCGAAAATTCCTGATACATATAACCTACATCTCCTTATTGTTTCTCTCTCTTCCCTTATCACTCATTCTTTCTATTCTATTACGAGTAGCGTGTGAGTTAATAATTTCTAAACAATCAACTATCTATAGTTGATAACAAAAGAATTAGGATGTTGCTTATATCACTGTAATCGACTTTCAAGATCCCAACTCATAACACCTTGAAGAAAGACATTATGAAGATATATGAGGATTAAAAGAAAGAAATTTTAAAACATTGTTAAGTATTGAAGGACGAGTTGCCATCACAACAGATATATGAATAGCTGATATATGGTGGTGACGACATATTATATTAACAATGATTGGATTATACATAGTAGACTATTGAGGTAAATTATATTCTTTAATATTATTACATTTATTTTTTGATTACGCTATGATTGACATTTGTTCATCTTTGTAAATGGTAGGTTTATTTATGTGATGTCATCACGTATAAGAAAAAAGTTAGCAACTTTGTTGGTCGAGTGTTTAATAGATTGAAATCTCGACACCAACATATATTTGATAATTATAGCATAATGATGCAATAATTGAAAAAGTAAAGAATAAGTTACGAGTTGAGAGTTTGTTGGTTGGTGGGAGGTTGTTCCATATGCATTCTTTTGTCCACATTCTTAATTTGATTGTAAAAGATGGGTTGAAGATGATAAAGGAAACAGTACATTTGATTATGGATAATGTAGTATATTAGTGTGCAACATCTAAATGAGTTGAAAATATGACAAATAGGTGTTCCGAGGATGAAGAAGATGGTATTGAATTGTCCTACCAGATAGAAATCAATCTCAAGATGTTAAAGTCGAAAATCGTATATGTTGAGGTGTTTACCAGGTTAAGACAAAGAGATTCTCAATATACTTGTTTGCCTACAGAAGAGTAATGGAAGTTGGCTAAAGAACCTTGTACAAAGCTGGAAATAGTTTACACTACTATGAATTCTTCTCGGGAACAAAATATCCAACTTCATATAGTTACTTTACCTATATGTATGAGATCAAGAAAGCTATATTTGATTGGATGTTTGATTTCAATGAGGTAATCCAGGTTGTGGTAGAGTAGATGACGAAGATGCTCAATTCTTACTAGTATTGGTTGGACACATTGTCGCAGTCATATCTGTGTTGGGCCTGAGATATAAGGTAGAAGGGGTTAATTTTATATATAACATATTGTGTGGTAATCGTGCTCAAGAGTATGTTAATGTCTTTTAACAATTATAGTATGATTTGTTTAATTATTATCAATTGAGAATAGACAAAATTCATTATCGCAGTAGTTCAGGTTGTTCAACTCCAACTTTAGGTTAACATTCGGGATCATCTTCTAAGAGCAATTTGATATTCTCATTTACACAATTTGTGAAAGAAAAAAGGGCTAGGACTTCTTATAGCATGATGAAGTTAGAGACCTATTAACAATTCCATCATCTACTGTTGGTTCACAGTTTGCTTTTAGTACTAACGGACATATTAGTAGTTCTCATTATGCTCGATTTCATCCTATACTGTGGAAGCCCTTATATGTTCCCAAAGTTAGTTAGATGATGAAGATATTGAGGGTAAACTCTTTTCTTTATGATATATCAATTTTTATGATATTATCTTGTATTATATATTTTTTAATTTTATATTAATACATCCATAAGTACTAATGTGAAGATGACCGATCATTCAACTGAAAAAATTTCGATAAAATATTTAAGGATGAAGGTATGATTTAATTGTTTATTAATTATTATCACGTGCTTAATATTCATTTAAAGCAATTATTATTGTACTAGATATTATTTTCATAATAATTTTTTTATATACAGATGAAGTTATGTAAACTATTGACGATCCTAATTATAACGATTAGTTATCCCCTTTCCTGTATTACAAAATTTTACCTTTAATCTTTGATTTTAGAATTACTTATTTTTCATATAACTGCATTAGTTTTTTTGGAATTGAAGATATAATTATTTACTTATTTTTTTGGTAGATTGTCAACTTCAATATTTGCTCTCTAGTCTCTGGTTTCCACTCTCGAAGACTCCATCGAGACTCCATCATTAGTTGATAATTTCATTTTGACCTTTGGAAAATTATATCATTAAATTTTAAATAATATTAGCACGTTGATAATCTTTGTTTTGATATTTTTTGTTTTCTTTAAAACTAAATTTAGCTTCAATTTATTCATTTTATCATTTCATGTACATTTAATATATACATTCATTAAAAAACTCTTTTTTTATTGAGCAATTGTGTTAATTAAATGAATGTTGCATTTATCATATACAATTTTTTTGGTCATTTCCTTTAAAAATGAATTTAGTCTCAACTAATTCATTTTATCCTTTTATATATACATTTAATATATTTATTCATTAAAAGACTTATTTTTCATTAAGCAATTGTGTTAATTAAATGAATATTGCATTTCTCATATGTAATCTTTTCTGTTCACTTCCCTTAAAAATTAATTTAGTTTCAATTTATTCATTTCTAAATTATATATAAATATATAGATATATAAATAATAATAATATTTATTTAAAAAACAGACCAAGCCTGAGTCCAATCGGGTCTACACCAAAAATATTTATTTATTTATTTATATAGCACCTTCTCTCGTAGCCATATCTGTGAATCTCGGATCTACACCAACTTGCTACCAAGTTCTGAATTGGTGACCCGCTCTGATACCAATTGAAATAACTAAGTTATCAATAAATTCGCAGAGTATCCAAAATAAACTTTTTCGCACGAGTAAATTAACAATCGCAAAAGCAAGACACCAAAAAATAAAACACCGACGTTTGGTAAAGCAGTTCGGCAAACTTGCCTACGTCTGCTAGGCCCTCACCCAGATTAATTTCTTCCACTGTAGTTCACAAAAATTACAAAGATTGATCAACCCCGTACGACTCAATC
>JANZLH020000428.1:686818-707405 GCA_026770325.2 Erythroxylum fimbriatum
ATATCTTAATATTTAATTTTCAATAATAAAATAATATATATATATATATATCTTCATAAAAGGAGGGTAATTTTGTCCCAAAAATTTCAAATGGGCATTTTGAATGAAATTACAAAACACAGGGGCTAGATTGAACGAATTAAAAATACAGGGGCAAATTTGAATGGTCAACTATAACACAGGGGCCATTTTATGTTATTTGCCAAACTAATTCATTTTATCCTTTTATATATACATTTAATATATTTATTCATTAAAAGACTCATTTTTCATTAAGCAATTGTGTTAATTGAATGAATATTGCATTTCTCATATGTAATCTTTTCTATTCACTTCCATTAAAAATTATTTTAGTTTTAATTTATTGATTTCAAAATTATATATAAATATATAGATATATAAAAAAATTAAAAATAGTTATTTAAAAATGAACCAAGCCTGAGTCCAATCGGGCCGAGCTTAGACCTGGATCAAACTTCCTAACTCAGGTCTGGCCTGACCTACTGCCAAGCCTAATTGCGTAAACATTCAACTTCATGAATTGCAGCTAATAATCAGGTGTTTTTATGTTATGCAACTCTAATTCCTTCAATAACAACCTCTTCTTTTCATATTGACCTGACCTCTCTTTTTTTTCCTCTCTAATTTGTTGTTTTCTGTTTAAGTAATGACTCCTCACGAGTCCGCATCTATTCTCCAAGATGAGATTCCTACCAGTTCACTTTGTAAGTGATTTTACGTGAAAAGATAACAAGAAATGAAAAAAAATGTTTGCTTGATTGTGTTGCAGATGGGAAGTTACAAGTAACAACGATTTCAAAAATGGTAAAAACATGAAGCTTTAAACTGGAAAATAAGTTTCCAGTACTTTGTTCTCACATTCTTAATTTTTAGTTGTTTTACCTTCTATACTTAATCATGGTAATTTGTACATTATCCAACACATAATAGTTATACATAATGTATGCCTACATGACAGTGGTCACCACTACGCTGGCCATAAAGTATTTTTCATCTCTAATATCTATGAAAAAAATCACGTCGAGGCGATTTGACTAATACTGGAGAGGTTTCAAATTCAGCAGCACTCACGTTACATATTTTTCATTGTTTTAAATACAGTATTAGACGCACATTATAATCTCAATATATCAGTCGTGTTTGATGTATTTCAATCCTCAGACATTACAGAAATCATGTGTGAAGAAGTGGGGGTGCCAAATGGCCAGGAGATAGCATATCAGTTGGCAGAAAATCGTTTGAATGTCTCAGCTTAGCTAGGACGGATTTCAATGATGCAAAGGGCTTTCAAGTAGTCTCAAAGTGGCTTGTTCGTCGCATCTCTCGACTTCAGTACTTTTCCAGACTGCCGATTAAACAGTTAAGGAGAATATGACTTCGATAGTTCCATTTTTAATTTTTATACAATTTCCTTGAATCAAATTCCTGCTCTTTTTATCTATAGCTGTTTATAATTTAAACATCTCCACTCCTGATTGAAATGTTGGGAGTGCCTGCCTATATTTTTCTTAAAAGGTTATGCCTAGAACAAATATAGATTGAATACTGGGAATATTATTTCAGAAAACAATCATATCACTGTAACCAGTTAATTATGCAAGGCCTTACATGCTTCTGATAGGTTGTTTAGGTTAACAAGACAGCCGATGCATGTAACCATGTACGGTGGAACACAATGCATACAAGTAAAAACCACGTCTATTTGACTGATTATCCATCTGCTAGCTTCATCGCCACTATTGGTTAATAATTTCTTTCATATTTTCTATTTGATCAAACTGCAAGTTTACAGAGCAATCATACAGCACAACTTTCTTATCACAAATTTTAGAACAATTGTTCAAACTTGTGTTGTGTTAATTTACATCACAAGAGGAATGATAAACTATAACAAAAATGGATAGACAAGAAAGAAATGGAAAGCTGAGAGCGAGGGAGGGCGAAGCTAAACTGCACTGTCAGCAAAAATGGATCGAAGGAAATGATCAGACGTTCTCTAACCTCAGCATGCCAAACTTGAAGGGGTAACTCCTAAATCGCTCTTAAACATGGTGACTTTGAAAAGCCCGCAAAAGTATTAATCGTCTGATGCCATAGTTGGGCTCTTGGAGCAGCTATCCTTCTTATGAAGTTCTAACAATCTGGACTGAGGAAAACAGAGGCCTGCATACAGGGTCATGTCAATATAACTTTCACGATTTCCTCAAAACTGAATCATCTTCCTGGATGAAAAATTAATTTGTATCATCATACGAAACTATAGCTAAATCTGAGAATTAAGTTTCGTGCATGTCATATCATCTTCTCTGTATATCAAAACGAAATCACCATGCAACTCCCAAATATCTTGTGCTTTAAAATACGCATCTATTATTTATTTGGTAACAGGGACACAAACCTGAACATTTTGGAATGTCCCACACAGCAATTGAAGAATCCGTGCACTGAGGAGCACATAATTCTCGATTGTCCTCGTGATTAACATTCATTGCAAGCATCCATGCACCAATTGTAACATCTTCATTGCTGAACATTCGGAAGCTGTACCAAAAAAACAAAACAAAAAAGACAAATAAAATAAAATCAAACATGGTGGCCTAGATCCAAGATGCAAGAGGATTCTCAGTTAATTGAGTTAAATGCGCTCAATATTACAGAGCTGAAGCAACTTTAAATCCCAAACCAGATTTCAACTGGCCCACAACGCCAAGTGAAGGTTAACACAAGACAATTAGGTGAGAATCGAAACGAAGTTTGTTGGATCCAATATCAATTAGCTTAGTTGCCCAACCTACACATTAAGGCCTCATCAGAATAGACTTCAAATCATATTCCACCTAACTGCATTGGATGGTTCGGTGTATATGGACCGAAATAAAGGCCAAAATACACATTTGAAAAGGTGGTTGATAAATTAGATCTGGGATGATTCATGCCCTCCTTTTCAGCTGAATCAAGTACAATTAGTAATTGCAAGCCTATTGTGACTAACAAGGTGAGATATAAGCTGAGCGTGCAAAAGGAGGGCACCTGGTATAGCATGCATGTTTGTCTTTGTTATGGAGATATAATAGAGGATGCTTTATGTATCAACCAGTTAATACATTATAGTAATGGATTCTATTTATGGTCAACATCTAGATGACTGTTGTAATGAAATTTCATAAAGCTGATAGACATAACAATAAATACGCCAAAGTGCAAAATTATCTTCAAAAGGTTACAAATTTAACTTAATACCCAAGTAAAAACAGTTAAATGTGTCAAATTTTTACAAAACTTTCTCTTTATTTTTCTTTTTGTGCCAAAAGATGTCATTCAACCTTGGCAAGAAGCTACGGAAAGTTGTCTTTTCAGTATTTAGCATGGATCTGTGGAAACGAGAGGAAGGAAAGGAAGAAAAGAACAGCGGGTAAGTAATTAAGAAAGAACAGGAAAAGATTTTGAAGATAAAGATGTGCCCAGTGGACAAGGTTGATGTGCTAGGAATGTTGCCAAAGCTGGCAGATGTTTGGCCAATATGGTAATTTATTTTGCTAATTTGGAGTACAATGGAAAAATACAGGGTTTCAGTACAAAATTATACTGGCTGTTACTAAGTACCATTAGTACAGTGAGCTCAATAATGATTGAAAAGCACCATAAAATACTTCTCTTTGTGTCAGATGACTCAACTCGAAGCTTGAGTCCAAAGCACCATCTCAAGCTTGCACTTTGATTGAGTATCGATAGGGTTGGTTTTGTATTTGAACTGATAAAACAGAAACAAGAATTTTCAATCCTTTTAAAAAATTGACACTTCCTAATTTCCATTAATCATAATCTATCTCCTTGCATCAAGAATGTGGAAGTGAAAGCAACATTTCTGACCAGAGCAAAGTGTGACAGAAGCTAGAAAAATAATGAATCTGGATAAGTAATAGAAGGGGAAGATTGGACAAACATCAAAACTGTAAAAGCTTCCAGTATTATGGTGAGGTTGAGATGGAAACAAGAAGGACAAAACCATCTTACATGTTTTTTGCAGAAACCATGAATTAGTACGACAAACAAATAGTTTAGGGAGACCCTCAGAATGGCGATAAGTAAACTTGCCTGTCATTTCTAAGTGCTACTAAACTTGCAACAACATCAGCAGAAAGAGCATATATCGGGCCGTAAGCATGCAGAAAGTACTCTGTGCCAAGCAAAGGGGATAGTGGCTCATACCTGCAAATATGAAGATGACAAGGCAATTTCATTGTTCATGATTATAAGGTGGGATCATAACTTTTGCTCTGGTCTGTGGCATGAAAATGAGGGAAGCTAATTCTGAAAACAATCTTAACGAAATTAATGAAAATAACACATCAGATATCCAGGTTAATTTGGGAATGATTTATATGTTGTTGTGTATGAAATTTGTGAATGGCTAGACCAAACTGACCATTTAAGCTTAGGATCAGTGAAAACTGGTCCCTTTTTCATACAACCAAGGTATGTTTGAGGGTGAGGACGCTCTTTTGCAAGCAGAATCGAAAGACGATCTGTCATGTAATAGAAAGAAGCAAGCATTTATATAAACTAAGAGAAACCAAAGCAATTAAATCATAACCATAATCATAAACTAGCTTCACAAAGTTATTCACCTGGCCTCAAATATATATCATCATCAGCTTTAACATAAAATTCAGAATCATAAAGCGCATAAGCAGCTTTGAAGAATGCTAGCCTGCAGTAAAAAAAACAGATCACCAAGGTTCCCCATGACAGATTGTATGACAAAACAAAGCAAATCCAAAACCAACACTGACGTTTTATATGGAAGCTTACTATACTGTTCCTCAATATCTAATAACAGAAAATCATCATATTCTGCCAACTCCCTTTTGAGCTCCAACATCTTTGTTTTATCATTAGTTCTTCCAATAATAAATCTGAATGTTAAACCAGTTGATTCTTCCAATCTGCGTCCCGATAAAAGAAGAAGCACAATCTTTATCTTTAAACATCCATACGTAAGGAATAGCCACATTCAATATCGTATTAAAAGATCTGAACTTTACATGAAATGTGGGGTTTACCGTTGAAGGCCCTGTGGATCGGAAGGCATCCAGGTCTGTCGCAGGGAACGCCTCCGACCGGAAGACCCGAACCCGGTTTGGATCCCAACAAAACCCATAACTTTGTGCCTCTTCTTCTTCTGACCATTTTGTAGAAATGCACTGAGTTCGCCTTCTTCTTGCTTATGCTTATTAGTGTTAGAATCCCAGGTAACCCGAACCGATCGGGGCTCCGAGTTGGTGAGGCAGCGCCGGGGAGGGGCGAGAAGGGTGGTGAGGCCGAAGACAAAGCCGGAGACACCGATGAGGAAGCACGAGAGTAGTAGCGCCGTTGATCTGCGCGACGGAGATTGACGGGAGTGGAAGCTTTTGGGAGAGTAAGGCATCTTTGTTAAATAATTCTCCTTTTTTTTCTGGTTTAGTCAAATATTATGTAGTAGAGGAATAGCACTGTAGCAGGCTGCTTGTTCCAACTTCTAATAAGAAACCATATTATGACATGTTACATTATTAAGACATCATAGACTGGGTTTGGGGGTTTGGGTTTATGTGTTATCGAGTTTGTAAGGAAACAGAAGGGTGGGGGGTTTGTGTTTATGTGTTGCCGAGTTTGTGAGGAAACAGAGGGGCTTTCACTCTTCATAGACTCCACATTCTCTCAACTAAGTTATTTTGTGAGAGTACAGTTTAGTAAAGCGTATATGTTATGTACCATTCTACAACAAAACATTACTGCGACTTCTCATAAATTTCATACTATTGTAGATTACAGATCATAGATTTATCTATTATGAAAACACTGTACCTTTACATGTTAAATTTTACATATGGATTTAGAATGTTGTTTGTTTGTATCAGATGTGTGATGTAAGATGTGGTTTTGCGTAGAAAAATAAAAAGGAGAAAAGAATATGTCCCACATAAGGTGTCATTCCTGCTTTCCATTAAACTCACAGACTAGCTGTGGATATCCGGCCAAAGAAGGCTCATGATTTACAAACTCAACATTACTATTATTGCTACCAACTTCTACTGAAACTGAAACTTCGCAGGACAGCTTTGAAAATTGTTCCTGCCACCTACTCCCTTCACTTTTCCCTACTATAACATTCTCAACTTTAAGTTCAGCACTTGAACACATTTCTCCTTCCGTTGGCTCATCAAACAGAGGCTTGTCAACAATCCCTTCATCAGGACTAATTACATGTTGAGATGATTCATTAGCTGCATTGTTTGACTCGCACCCTGGTCCTTCAATGCCATAGATGTGTTTGTTCACACCATTAACTTCAGCTGCTTCAAGTGCATTATCAGAAGCAACAGAGCTCTTTTCACTGGATTGCTGCCTCAGTGGCCCGGTTGAAGCTGTTGTTGCATCATGCATCTCTGTGTCACCAAGTTTTTACTCCCAATACATTAAAGAATCAAAAAACATGCAGAAATATTACTTTTCTCTATTTTGTAATTGGAAAATACTCACCTGATGCTGACGGTTCATCTGCTTCTTCTGTCCCATACAACTGTTTCTTCAGCAATACTGTCCCAGGAAATACCATTAGGTTAATCCTGTTTATACTTTGCCTTTCAGTATTACTCATAGGCCTGAACCCAAAACCCTCAGTCCATGTCTCCACCAACTCTGGGATAGCAGATACGACAAGCTTTTCCACCTTGAATGAAATTAGCATCTGGGGCCACAAAGGGTGTCCGAGAATGTTAGAGATTTAAGACAAATATGCTATGGATCCTATATAGAAAGATTGTATCTTGAAATATTATGGTTGAACATGTATTGCAGTACCATTATAAATGGAGGGCTAAAGCCCAATTAATAAGAAACCATTCTATTTTCTCTTTTTGTCTTTCATAGAGAATATGGAAATGCTATATCAGAGAGAGGTATCTTGCAATGAGCAACTATGATGCAACATTAAGCCTAATCTGAGGCAATAGCTAGAATGAAAAACAAGCTCCATTCCATGATAATTAAGTGAACAGGAAAACAACACGTACAAAGAACTAATGAAATCTAAAAGTTTGGGAAAAGCATGCAACAGAAGCGGCAATAGATATAAACAAGCAGTGGAAATTAATCCGCCATAGTAGTTACGCACATATGGATTGCATAATAGGCACATTTCTTAGGGGCAAAACACAAAATAAAATAGAAGACCAAGACAATCATCAACAAATCAAAGATTAAATTTAGTTAGTCGCAGAATCAGGCACTTAACAGTAGTGGGAACTATTAAAAGTTTCCCGATAAGGATTTTCATGGCTAACGCTACATGAACAAATCAATGAAAGACAAATTTAACAGTAAAAGCAAGCCAATGGAATCCAAATTTAAGAGCTTTGTGGAATTTGCTGCACTTCTAAAATCCAATTATTGAAAATTCAAAAATGGGTAATGTCAGAGTTTGTTATCCACAATCAAGTACAATCCAAATCAATAGAGACATGCCATCTAATATAGCAGAATGGAATAACTTTTACCTCCTCAATAGCATTCATAAGGCGTCGACACATCCCTTGGCGACGGTAGCTACTGCAAGTTGCAATGAGGGGCATCTCTGCAACTGTGGCTCCATGGACCCTTCAGAACAAAATAACAGTTGAACCACGGCATTGCAACATAGATAGAAGCAAATGCAGGTGAGCAATCTAGAGAGAAGGTCAACCAATTTGAAAATTACCAACTGAAAGAGTTATCATCTATAGAGGAAATAAAATTATTATAAAGGTTATTAATCTCCAAATGGAAAAAAGATAAAGAAAATTTAAAGCAGCATATATATATATACATACATATATTTAAGTATTGGATATTGTAGGTTGATTAGAGTAGCTATATGCATGGTTGGGAAAGAATGACAAAGTTGTCCACATCAACCCACGACTGGTAAAATCGACTTATGCAAACTCAAGTACAATGTCGCAAGAACATTAAACATGGCATGAGACATACCACTGAACCATATTCAAGACCCAATATACACTGTCACAAGCAAAACCAGGAGATAAACCATGACAAATAACAAGTTATCAGAACATTGGTTAACTGATACCTGATGGATGCTACAGATACAAGTATGTCATCTTTCTCCAAGACCATGGTGTAGAACCCATGAAAGTTTAGCCGAGCAAATTCAGACCTAAAGATCATTCAATAATAGAAGGAATTAATAACAGCAACTCATCAAGGTCTATCCTCTCAAGGACAAGGTTCCAACAAAAATCAGATTTTGTTACGAGTTTCTGGGCCTTCTATCTGAGAATTTCATTGGTATTTTGAAATATTAAATGTGCGAGTTTTTGTATTTCTTAAATATTAAATTAAAACTTTGTATTTTTTCCTTTGTTTTCCCGTTCAGTTTTTCTTTGGACAAATTGAAACTAATAGATTAACTACAATAAATACAACACCGGACAAAAGCAATGGAGAAGAAAAAGGAAACTCGAAACAATAGAACATCATGGGACACTACAAGCAATAAAAATAAAAAATGTGACACAAAGTGTTATTAGGATGAATGAACTTTATAAAGAAGTGGATGATTTAAATACGTGGACTTTATTTTCAAGATGGAAACTAAACACTTGTTATAGTTATTCCGTAATTACTGAACATGTCATTGCAGTAAAACTTTTCATTTGACTCAAAACAGAGTCGATTGATTATTGTTTTCCACAGAAATAAATATGAAATTTTCAGCTTAAATTAACAGGGTTAGACAGCTCCAATGGTTTCCGATAACTCTGTTAACAGGGATAGCAAGCATAGTGACCAAAATGCAATATAGTTGAGAAGGATCAACTCACCCCCAATTGTATATAACTTGAGGTATCATGCTGATGCCTGTCCTGGGGTCTACCATAGGCCGGAAGCACTCCTCTATAATGGTAAGCGCAACGGCTAATTTTGAGTTGCATTCTGCCTTGAACGCTAACCATTGAGTGGAGTGAACCTTTTGGTCCTCATGCATGCATTTAAGAAGCGTTAAGTAAAAGCCATCTGCAGTGTAGTTGCGAATCCCAACACGGGATTGAAGTCCCGTGTAAACCTGCGGGAGCCAATCCAAGTTCTTTATCAGAAACAAAATGAATCATTAATATCAGATCAATGAAAAAGTAAAGTTAATGAAATGCTGGATTATTCAGGGCACAGGGGCATGAGGAATAAGCAAAAACAAATTGAAGTTTCCTCTCTTATTATCTTGAGTATGAGTATGTAAAGTCCCTAAAACAACATAAAAAATAAAAGAAATATGAAAGAGAGAGAAACTGATGCTCAAGAAGACAACTGAAATGAAAACGATCGTATGCTTTACAAGAAATCAGTTTTCACAAAGTGGTTACTTTTGGGAATCTTTTAGAACACAAACTACAAACATTACAAAAGACGAAATAATCACAGAGAAATGTCAAATTAAATATTAAATATATGCAACCAACAAGGTCCACATATTAAAACAAACAAAAACTTGAGCAGCAACACTTTCTCAAATTAAAATACCAGAAGCACATGACTAAGAGATCATCCTATTATCAATATACTGAAAATTAGTATGATCAAGAAAGAGTAAATGTTTTACAGAAAGGGAAAACTTATTATATGTTGGTTCGGGCTACGTTATAATATTTGCACTGTCGGTATCTCATATTAAATTCTGATAAGAAAGATACTCATGGAAAATAATCTGGCTAGTTTTATAATAAAAGTTGTCATGCAACAATTACTTTTTATCAATTTTGTTCCTATTTTTAATACATGCTAAAGGACCATGAAGGAATAATTTGTAAGAGATGAAAATCCTAACCAAAAGGACAATGACGTACTGCTAATGAATAACAGACTTATTTGAAATCGCAAATGCATTTAGCATCCGAGAATGATGGAAAGGGAGCAAAAAGTGAAACATGAAAAGACTTAAACTAAGCAGCAAAGTAGAATATTATAATTGGAATAGGAGTAAGAGCTTTCTCAAACCTCCAATATTCTCAGCATAAGCAAACAAAAAGAGGTTGAGGAACAAGAAGGAAACGCACAAGGTAGATAAGCAGTACAAAGAGAAAGATATCAAAAAAGATTAGATATTTTATCAACAAAAACTCAAAAACTAGCACATGAAGTGATAATATCACATGAAAAAATGTAAAGGTAAACATAAGCTTCATTGTCAGAAAAGAGTCCCTCCAGATCCAACAGAACTTTACAAATAAATTAGCCCCAAAAATACAGCTAAAGTACCTCTTTACAGCTGCCACTGCAAAACCAACAATTAGAGAGAACTCCACTAACATGTCCTTGCTGGCATGTGCCATGATCTGCGATTATTATTAAAAAGAAAGGAAAAATAAAGACTCAAAAGAATTAGACGATCATGGATACAGTAAATGAAATGAAGAGAGAATCAGTTGCATCAGTATAAAAAAAAAAGATGAGGCACAGTAATTATGAGTTAGAAAGAAGTTTCCATAAATATAAATATTATAAGGACTTCCAAGTATGGCAAGACATAACTTCCAAAAACCCATACAGAAGTTGGATATCCATAACAAAGAGGAGTTTAAAGCTGTCAGACTATTGAATAAATTTGTTCAAGTAAAAGAACAAGTAATAGAATATAGGTCTGCAGGCAAATTACATTTCTGCTCGCACTGCATACATTTGAATGCATTAGATGAACCCAAAATTTCTTTATCAATAACCAAATCTCCGCATGTCTGACAGGTGCAGCTTGGGCAATACCAACTGCCTTCAGGGAGCTCCTGAAGTTTAAAATAAAAACCAAGAAACAGAAAATGTTAATTTGAATGTGGACATCTGAGAATGTTAGATAATACCACATTTCAAGACTTAATCATACAATTCAGGCAAAACAACAGATTTAAGATGGAAAAATATGTAGGTAAACTTTGTCAATAATAGAGAATGTGGAATAACAAGGAACAAGCCTTCCATGAAACAAAGGACAGAAATGAGAACTAAAGAAGTATTCATGAATGATACTTTACCTTCTGTAAAAGACACAAGAAAACTAGTTTCCACAGTGGTGAAACACAAAACATTAACTAGCATTAACTCTGAATTACCGGAGGTAACAAAAAGCCATGCACAAATAACAAAGCAATTCTCCACAAAATAAGCCTTTTTATAAATATAAACTACCCAAATCTTAAAGGAGGTACAATCAAGAATAAGGAAAATTATGAAACATCTGATTACAATTGAGGTTTTAGATCACTTGAGGACAGACTCCAAAATCATGCGTGATTCCAGAATTCAGTGGTTTAATATTATCAAATGTACATTCCACAAAGACTAGTCATTTTGACAAGATAGTTAAGACGCAGTAGGAAAAAATGCGATGTACCAAGATACCGTTTCCAACTATCCCCATTTTCAAAATTTTCATCCTCCATGTGCAAGTGCAAGTATAGTGACAATAAACTATACTGTTTGACGCTCATGGTGATGAATCCAAATAGGAAAGAACATAAACATTTTTTATTAACAAATTATTTTTTGTGCCAGAATACTTAGAAATAAAATTGGTAAATATACCTTAAAAGCTCAAGAATTGGATATTGGATCTATTTTCCTACAATGTCAGATCCGAATTTTTACATTCATTGCATGAAACATGTATAGATGTGGGATAATTCTACCTTAGGATGGAATTAGAGAACATTTAACATTCTGATATAGGCACTCCTGAGTTCAACTCTCAATCCAAATATCTGACCTCGTGAATGTATCATCTCGTTATTAATTACCTTCACAACCACCAAGGGGAAAAGATTGAAGCTAAAGAACCATCCAATTAACTATTGATCCACTTCCTCTTTCTCACTCTTTCTCTTTAATAACATCCTCATTTTGTTTCTAAATTAAGAAATCTAAAAGAAGAAGTATTAGCAATCTAGTTAGAAAATGTACGCACTTGAAAAGTAAAATAGATGGAAATTGACTATCAGTGACAGAGGAAGGAAATAGATTGGTAAAATAGAAAAACCTTTAATCTAGTCACTGTCCATTTCGAAATTAAAAGTATCTGGTGGTTATTTAAGCACTCAATATATAGAATAATTTTTAGAAATCTTTTCTTATATATATGTAGGGCATACTGGGCATATTTCCCCTATTATTCCACTTCATTTTCAAACAAGCCCATGCTTATAGTACCTAATATGAAAATGGTAGCAATACCCAATATTTAAGAGAATAGATGCTCCGTAGAGAACATATCAGTCTTCTTAAAGCTGACAAAATTTGAAAATGGATATAACTAACATCTAACTTCTAGAGAAACTCAAATAAAGAAATAGAAGACACTGACAAACAAAAAGGTAAGCAAATGATGGTCAGAAAAAATTCTGATTATACAGGAAAGACAAGTACGAGATATGAAAAGGACTGTACAAGAAGAAGTAAATGACGAACCTTTGTAGATAAGCAAGATTGGTGGAATGTTGAGGGACAGTTATCACAGCATATTAACTCGCCTCCATCACCGCAGCGTCCACATGAATCATCATTTTGATCATCTTCATCTATTCTCACAACTTGATTCACAGTTTTCCTTATCTTATATTCAGCTGACCAAGCTTGTAGTTGACATAAGGTAAAGGGCTTTCCAGATTCCATAAATAGATTTAAACATGGGCGATCTAGGTTGGACCCAGCATGAGTCTTAAATTTTGATAGTGAAAGCAGCGTACTGCAGCACTTACAAATAATGCCATCAGTGGTAATCAGACCATCTTTGCTCACAACATCATCCTTGGGGTTCCTGTATTGGATAACATCATTCAGAGATACAACGCCTGTATGAATCAGCCACAACAACACTGTTCGACCTGCCACTGACCACTTATCATCCCAGTAATACTTCCCTCCTTTTGCCAGATTTCTTGGAAGCAATCTGCAGGTACCCTTATGGTTCTTGTGCTTTCTTTTTGCTCTAAATTTGCTGGACTTCTTCGTCATTCTGATGGAACCTGGGATGAAATCTTTGTTTTTAATGAAAGCAGACACCAATAACTCATCATCTTCAATCAGGCAGCTACCAGGTTTTATCTGTTCAATATTAGGTCGATCACTACTATGAATCTTCTTCTTAAAACTTGAACTTTTACACTGAATTTCATGCAGGTAGTTATCAGGTGAGGACAAGTTTTTGCAGCTACGTTCAATTCTTCCATTGGCAACAAGGCTCTCCATAAACTCTCCAGATTCCAGTCCATTATTATGGGCATCAGTATTGTTGCTTTTGCAAAACATGGTTGATCTTATTTCAGAAATTTTTTTGGACTTCCTGCGCATCTTCTTCAAAGCAGTATCAGCACTTGCCTTCATTTCAAATGATGAAGTTTGAATGCACTGTCCTGGATCTTCTTCAGCCAGCTCAGATTGCACTGGGATTACTGGAGTTAAAAAGTGACTTGAAGTAGGCTCATCTTGTTTACCATCATTTAGATTGACTAACTCACTTTCCTCGTATGGAGAAACAGATTCAGACCTCCCAAAAATACCAACATTTTGATCAGTTCTGATATCATTAAGGTGCTGATTACCACATAAGTGAGTATAAATATTATTTGGACCACATGCTTCCGAGGAAGCCATATCCAGACTTCTTTTGTTCTTGGTCATTGTGGATGAGTTTTTTGTCAACCCATTGGTGGTATCAATCAAATGCCGACCTTCTTCACTGGTTAATTTATTTAGGCTACTTCTCACCATCCCATTTATTTGCTCAACATCACCTGAGAAAATCTTTTCTCCAGATATTTCATTCCCAGCATGGTAGTCTGTCATAGAAGCTGTGCATGCGCTTTTAGGAGTTGCAGCATGCCAAGTCAATGATATTTCTTGAGTAGATTGGTTTATCAGATCATCCTCAGTTTTCAGAGTCACACCAGTATCATTTTCCACATTCTCAACAGTCGCTAGGATAGGTGCAGTTCTCACTGCGTCTCCTTTTCTCAGCAGACCAACCTTTTTCTCAATGAACACGACATTCACAAAGGGATCTAAGAGACTCCACTGACGAGCCAATGCATTGGTAAGATTTGAATGATCCAATTCTTTCTCAATGTTCCTCAATGCATCCAAGAGGTCAGTCCGAAGCTGCTTAAGGCTAGTCCATTTTTTGCCATTGTCTTCCTGCTTCAAATTGTATGTATTAGCATGCAACATATGACCACACATCCTCCAAACTCTAGGAAATTCACGATAAAACCTTCCCCAAGGTGATTTGTAAACAGACTCCATATATTTTCTACAAGTTCTATGCTGTTTTTCAACTTTCCAGCCTGCAGCCTCAAGTAATCGTTTGACATGCCTCTGGAGGAAAGTACGTATATCTTTCTTGGAATCTGTCTCTGCAGTGTTTTCAAGGAAAAGCCGGTTCGCAAAGCTTTCTTCAGAAATAGGCGAAGTAACAGCTTTGCCAACTATCACTTCCTTGCTAGTGTTAACATCTGACTTTCGAATTATGTAGTTCAGAAGAGTGGTGTCATGTCCATGTGAATTTCTGTCTGTCTCAGCATGTTGCCTTAAGAGATAGCAACTAGATGTAATACCCCTACAGGATGATTCAACCACATGTAACATTTTCTTCTGGCCTGTGTTATCTGCATCAGCAACAATTGCAGAAGGTACAATCACTTCAGGTGAAATGGAAGCCCATTCCAAAGCATCAAATTCAGAGCCAAATGGCTCATCAATGGAAAGCCTCATTCGCTTGACTTTCTTATTCTGGTCATCTCCCTCCAGCAAGCTAAACCTTTCCAGAGAGAAAAAAGAAGAATAAGCCCCAGCATAATTCCCAGTAACATCAGAGTCCTCTACCAATAAACTTTTTGAGGATGATTGGCTTGTTATGACTGAATTTTCACCATTAGAATAGAGTGACGCATCTGCAATCCTATTACACTCATACTTGACATCAGACAATCCAGTGGCAAGACAATTGCCACTTGTACCACCAATATCTTTCCCGAAAAAGATCTCAGAAAAAATACGATGCTCATGATTTGACCCCTCAAATCCGTCGGCAGACATATTCTCAACCATTGAGCTGAGTATCACTCCTAACCAGCTGGATTCCCAAAGCTTTTACCCCTTGCCATATAACTGAAGCAAACACAAAAGGTGCACATCAGAATGATGTCAGATATCTGTATATCGATTCATCAATGTATGGGCTATATTTTTCAAGTAAATGCATGCTTAAGCATGACCAAGAGAACAAAGATTTGCTGCTAGTTCCTAGAGAAGCGAATTTACAGCATGCATATAAACTGATTGGTTTTGGGAAAAAGTATGACAAAAATCTAGGCAAGACATAAAATTTTGCTAATATGAAAAGTTAAATTTAACAAAATAACGTCTTCACAAGTGTTATTATGTCTTCTTTACAAGTAGAAAGTTTATTCATAGTTGAAGAGGTACACTTCTCAGCAAGTTGCGACTTTGTCTATCTGCTATAAACCTCATTTGCACCACTAATATAATGCAAGCATTCACCATTATCTCAAAGCTGTAAAAAAGTTATTTGTCAGACTATGAAAGTTTTTCAACTTTTTCATAGCAAAAGATTTTTAACTTATTTTCCATCACTGGTCATATACATGCACCTTCAACTATTTTCAGGGAAGTAAAAACATAACATCTTGGGATGAACTCTCAATCAATAATTTGACTACTCATTTCATGTAGCATCTTGAGATGACACTCAATCAACAAGTTGACTACTCATTTCTTGTCAAACAAAAGATAAGAAGAAAGTAACTTGAGGCATTTCCACCATAAATATTAATTAAGGAAAGGACAGAGAAGGACAGAAAAAATGAAGGGATTCTTCATTATATTCTCAAAATAAGAAGAGAAAAAAGAGTAGGGACAACCACTATGATATTTATAACTTTTGTTTCCTTCGTTTGGAATGCTATATTAGGAAACTTTGAAACAAGTCCATGCACGTGTTACGCAATTTCACAACTTTTGAACATTGCATGCAAAAGATACGTAAACTATTGCATGCTACCAAAGCCAGGTAATCGCCTTTCTGAGCTTACTACGTGGCAGCAATGCTGCATTAATCAGCTACTACACACTAATCCTTGTCATAAAGTAACACTAGTCGACAAGGTTCCAAAATGTCAGCCAAGTAATAAGGAACATTTCGGATTCCAATCACTGAATACAGTATCCTGGGCAATTTCCCCAGAAGTAGTATCTTTACATAAAATCTAGTGTTAATGCCACTGATGGACTCCATTAAATCTTCACACTCTAAAACCTTACGAGATCTCCAACCTCAAGAATTGTTGGCTAGTCATTTACCTAATCAATCTCCAGTTTATTAATTGGTTTTGCTCTTTTAGCATTTGTACTTAACACTCACTTGAGTCACCTCACAATTTGATTCAAAAGTTTCTGTGAAGGGGAAAACGAAGGGAAAAGCACTTCCATCAATAAATTTTCATAATATTATGGAATGAATCTTTTGCCATGTCATTCCAATATACCTTCTCTTTTATATGTTAGCAGAACTATCATTATTCAACAAAAGAGAACCGTCAATATTCAACAAAAGAGTTTCAAGTAAAGCAAATTTTTTAAAAATTTGAAAACTGGTCCTTGAGATCATACTCTTCAATGACTCGATATGCAAAAGCATGGCTAGAACGAGAAAAGCAAAGTCTGAACGGATAGTTAAAGGATACAGTTCTCTTCTAGGCTATAATACACAGAAAGGAACGGCAAGGATCGGTATACAATTAAAAAAAAATACAATCCTTTCACTTTCATCCTTAAAATCCCCACTGCATTCAAAACCTCGTAACTGTTATACATAATCTAACCATTGAAGACTCTAATACTTCCCAAAAAAAACTGACGAGCATTGTTCTGGAAGACATCAAGATCAGACCAAAGCAATTAGCGACCATGGCAAAGAGGGGGCTAAATCTTACCACAGAAATGGAAAATCGTTCATGCATTAGCACAAATGAAAGCCACGAAAAAAACACAAAGAAAACAAAAGCAAGAAACCCATAAACAAAAACCCCAAATTTACAGACAATCTGCATACAAAAGCGAGAAAGGAAGAGAAAATCCACCTAAATATGAACACAGCAAAAAGCACCGAAAGTTTAGATCGCGTAAACCCCCCCACATCAATAAACTCTCGACCCACATTTCGATTTTCACATTCTAATCAAATAGTGATGAAACAGAAGAGAGGGGGAAAAAACCTTGAAATGCATGTTTTCAGCAACATGCAAAGAGGATCAAAACACGGAACTTCACTAGAATTAAGGACACCAAAGAAGTAGTGGGTTAAGCTCAAAATTGAGTACAGACAGATAAGAAGAGAGAACCTTAGAGCGAGTACACTAAACAGGAGGCATTTGGTTAGCTCATAAAAGTTCAAAACGGACTATTATTAAGAGAGGGAGTTTAGAGAGAGAGAGTCCAAACCCAAAACACATCTCTCTCCTACAAAACATATGGCAATGGCATAGTATGTACGCCGTTATCTCTCTAAAACAACCATGTGAGAGTGAGTGAGCGAGTTAATGTCGTGCTCTTCCTCTCTTTTTCCCTTCCTTTCTCCCTCTACAGCCGACCCTTTTGTCCTCTTGTACGTTTTTCCCTCCTCCTTTTCCACTCTTTCAATTTGCTTTTCTTTTGTCTTTTAGTGTTCCAATTTTCACAATTTTCTCTATATCAGACACCCTACAGCTACACTTACACTGTCCGATGATTAGACGACGCTGGGTTTTCTTTTCCGGGACTGGGATTCTACTTACTACAACATATTCTCGAATTCATTCGAGTTGCAAAAAAAAACCATTTTTTTCCAAAAAGACAGAAACCTTAATTATGGGTAAAAACCACCTAATCCCGTTCAGCAGATGTCATTGGCATATCTACAGTTACAATAGCTAAGAGGTAAGCATATTAGGGATGCTAATTATCTTTTCTAAGTTGATTTTACAAAGACTTTTGTTACAACTTACAACGGAACCAGATTTGTTGGTGGCAGGTTGGACTTCGATCTTATCTCCCATATTTCCTCTAGCATATTTATTGTCTACTCTGCTTTGGACTACGTTACTTTCCGTTTTCCATTCATAAAGTGCCTTTGTCAACAAATCATGCGTGTACCCAAGAAGAAAATCTGGGCCAAGAATGGATTCTTTCTTCTTGGGATGTTGTTTCTCTCAAGTTCATTAGGTAAACTGTAAAAGAAGAATCGGTTTTTCCTTACTGGGACGGAGAAGAACAGAAAATATATATGCAAGGGTAAACCAATATGCGGCGAGACGATGATGAGAATAACAAATTTGAAAATAACTACGACAAAGACGTATGAAAAATGAAAAAAACTACGTGCCATATTTCCCTCACTCCTCATTTATTCCTGTCTTTCTCATATTTTTAAAAAATAAAATAAGAATTTATAATGGAACTTGAAAATCAATATCAATACCAAAACTTGAGGAATTCATGAATCACGACTTGAAACGGGCCATAATCATGAGCCGGGGCCCATTACAAGGAATAGAAGATGAGTCCAGCGTCCGCTGCATGTCTAATCGGATCAGATTTCCCGTCCAACTTAACTTTGTTCAACACAAAATCATCGTCGTTTACTTACAAAAATTCAACTAATTAAAAGTTTTCTTCACAGCTGCTCCTATGTATAGATGCCAGACCATATACTTTCAGTTATAGTGAGTTAAATTGTATGGATGCTGCATTGAGGGAGAACCGTAACTATACACAGTCAATGCTAAGATTTAGAATTTCCTATTTTCAACAATATGTTGAGAGTCAAAAAGATACAATAGAGAGATTGCATCGTTTTATAAGCTTCTAGCATTTCCACAACGACATTCTATCTCCACTCTCAAACGTATAACCGAAAACTAACCAAAATAATTTTTTAAGATAAAAACCTTCAAAATATGAGAACATAAAATATCAGCAAACTCAAACTTTCGATAACTACAATAGACTTCATCATTTGATGAATTATAAGTGACCATAAGAGAGTGATTCTTCCCTACGAGAATAAGCTCATATTTTGTAATTGTACAATTTTCATCACAAAGGTGAAAATTTAAATCATTAGAATTACTCCATTGATCTTAAAAATATGTAAATACTTCAGATGTATAAACACTAGCTGCATGCTTTAAAATTTAAATAGGTGCTAACAGTGTTGGAGTGCTTACATTAGTTCTAAAATTAGCTTTCAATTCATCAAATCAACGATCATCAATAAATTTTTGGAAGTGATTAAAAAATTGTAAAAAATTATATTGATAACTCATGTACCTTGTACAATGCTATTCATGCTCTCACTTTTTTGCATGGTGGTCATGTTTACACAAAACATTTGACGTCCATAAACCAATGGTCATTTTTCCTTTATATGAAACATACTTTTCAACCAATTATTATCTTGATGTTCATATTTTTGGCAACATCTTATTCCATGTATTGAAAAAATCTTCTTCTTCTTCAAAGTCATATATGCATGAGCTAAAATCTCACGAAAAATCTTTAAATTGAGAAAAAAAAATACCACTCAAATAGATTACGGCGTTTTAATAAATGTGCCTAATAAAAAGTTGATGATGAATTTTAGGTCATCTTGAAGCTAATGCTTTTGTCATCGCCGCATCCTGATCAATAAGAATAGTTGTAGGCTTTTTCTCATACATGACTCTAGCAAATGTGTCGAACGACTACTCAAATGTAAGAGCAATCTCATCATACAGTAGTGCAACACCAAAAACTGTAGTTTCCTTATGATGATTTACACCTACAAACAAAGTAAGTGGACGACCCTCACCATTTTTCTTGTAAATAGTATCAAAGCAAACATCATCACCAAAATCTAAGTAATCATTCCTCATCTTTGTGACTGACCAAAATATATTAGTTATCAAATCATGTTTATCAACATGAATTGCATAAAAGAAATTAGGATCTTCAAATAGTATCAAAGCAAACATCATCACCAAAATCTAAGTAATTATCTTTCCCACTTGCTTGTCTCACCATAACATCATGAGATACTTTTTGAGGAATTATCATATCTTTATGTGACTTCTATATAAATGTGTTTTATTAGGACTTAAAAGATAGTTATTATGATCCTAAACAAATTGAATCACTTTAAACTTTCCATGTTTCAGACTATTAACTTTCATTATTACCTCACAACAAAATCTTGTTTCTGCACATGAAGCTCTTATATACATGTCTCTTTTGACAGGCATCCTTTTACCTTCAACATTACAACCTGGTTGAGTCGGTCGTGCTAGGCTCAAGCCAAAACTTAGAACGGCTCATGGGCCGACCGGCCCGTTCCTCGACATTGACTTAATGTTGGACCCCGAACTTTTTCGTGATGAATTAAGCATGATTTATTTTGGTTGAATTTTTATTAAGCCTAATTTAAATGAATTATGAGAATTGACGGACTAATTTT
>JANZLH020000428.1:707505-721419 GCA_026770325.2 Erythroxylum fimbriatum
CAGGTATTTACTATATAAACTCAGTACCTCACCAGGAAAGAGGTACGACTTCAAAACCCTGATTTTCTCTTAATTCCCAGCCACCAAAACCCTCACAAAAGACTAACTTGAGCGTTGGAGGGACCTACCGGGGATCAACCCCTGGCGTGCCTTTATTTGTTTTGCAGGCATCCCACAAGCTAAATCTGTCAGAATTATTGATCCAGGCAACAACATCCAATCCCATCAGAATCTGACTGAACCACAACCGAAAAGCTTGTTAATCAACTTACTAGATTTATCTCTGTGACTTTTGCTCATTCTTAGTCGAAAGCTAACATGTTTCATATACACTAAATAATATTGATAAGTTTGTTCTTTTGTGTTAAACTCCATGCCAAATTTCGATATTAATTCTCCTGAAACAAATGATTGGTCTTTGTTCAAATTGTTCTCATAATTCGGATGCATCAAATCAGTTGACTCGATATTACTGCTCTCATTACCAATGTCAATTTCCTTACTCTTATGTTGCCCCTTCTCAAGTTCATATTCTAATTGATGATGTGACGTAGATCTATCTTCCAGCATCTTGTTTAATGCTAAATTTGATACATGTCAAATTCACAAACAAAGCATCATTATGATTTTGTTTTCTGATAAGATTATTAACAAAAACTCATGAAAAAAGAGAAAAATATTTAGGCTGATTTGTATGCATAAGTGACAAATAATCCTTAGTAAAAGAATACAATGCAAAATGTTATCTTCCCAACATTTCAATAAGTATAAAATACAAAGTCATATTCTCCTGTATGTATTCCATGAACTGAACTCTACAACAACAAAAATCCCCATAAACGAAAGTGTTGAGAAATATAAAACAGAGATTTCTTCGGGAGTTGCTTCTAAAGATTGGCAAGATGTTGCTTGTTCAATTCATACGAAATAGGTTTTACAAATTGTGAAGTTAGTAAAGACGACGAAGAACATCTGATTAGAGGGCTCGATTGTTTACGTTTGAAATTGTTATGTCCCAGCTGAAAAGGGTTTAGGTTTTGTGTCAGAAGGGCTGAGCTGATCGTGGGACTGTTAAAGTTCGAATCTTTTTGACTGAAAATTAGGGCTAGGCAAGAGAAGGGGGCAATAGCAAGAATGAATATGAAGATGAAGAGAAAGAGAGGGGGGATTGAGACAGCAACCGAAGAACAATTTCTGTTGGGTCTTTATATAAGTAGTATGATAAGAAGTAGACATTTGGGAGAAGTTTAATCCTAACAGTGACATCCTTTTAATCAAAAGGTAGGATTTTCCTTAAGCATTAATCAAATAGATCCTCCCCAGAAAGTCTTCTAACCTTATCCGCACAGTAAATACCTTCCCCATTAGATTCCAAGAGAGCTCAAATGAGATAAACAAAAAATTAAAAAAAAAAAAGGCACACCCCATGCCACACTCAGACAGAGACTGGTTCTTTGTATAATTGTTTAATTTCTTTTTGGAGAATTACCCTTCTCACACCTCAATGAGCAAAATGGTAAAAAATAGGTGAAAACTGGGGTTTATTATATAGTGAATTATTACGTATTTTTTAAGAGTTTAATTAATTTCACACAGACAGCAACCGGAAAACGATTCCTGTTGGGTCTCTATATAAGTAGTCTGGTAAGAAGTAAATGTTGACAGAAGAAGTTTGATCTTAACAGTGACATCCTTGATTAGATCGTCCCTAAGAGAGATGTCTATACTACAGGGCAGATGGGTGAAGGTTTGATCTTCCTCTTCTTTCTTTCTAAAGTTCTTCCTTCTCTATTTTCAAAACAGAAATCTATGTTTTTCCTTATGATTCCTGTTCAGTTTCATGTAACCTGAAAATCTTCTTACAATTTAATAACAAGAACCCCATCTGTTTTTGGATTTATCAGCTTGATCAGAGAGGACAAGGGCCTGGAGCTAGAAGCTCGCACGCCATAACCATACTAGGAAACAAAGCCTATGCCTTCGGTGGCGAGTTCAGCCCCCGAGTCCCAGTTGACAACAAGCTGCATGTCTTTGATCTCGAGACCCAAACTTGGTACGTTGCAGAAGCCACCGGAGACATCCCTCCACCGCGCGTAGGCGTAACGATGGCCGCGGTTGGCCAAACCATCTACGTCTTTGGTGGGAGGGACGCGACGCATAAGGAGCTCAATGAGCTCTATTCTTTTGACACTTCTACTAACAACTGGACTTTACTGACCAGTGGCGACGCCAGTCCTCCTCACCGGAGCTACCATTCAACAACGTCCGATAATAGACACGTGTACATATTTGGAGGGTGTGGTGTCGCCGGGCGGTTGAACGATCTATGGGCCTTTGATGTGGTGAAGGGAGAGTGGATCAAGTACTGCTCACCAGGAGATAACTTGAAGGGGAGAGGTGGAGCTGGACTAGGTGTAGCGCGTGGAAAGATATGGATAGTGTATGGCTTCTCGGGTATTGAGATGGATGATGTGCATTGTTTTGACCTTGCCCACGAGAAGTGGGCTCAGCTAGAGACCACTGGTGAGAAACCGACTGCGAGAAGTGTGTTTTCGACGGTGATGATTGGCAAGCATATAATAATATATGGTGGGGAGGTGGACCCCAGTGATTTGGGACACCTGGGTGCGGGAAAGTTCACCAGTGATGCTTATGCGCTGGACACTGAGACTCGGGAGTGGAAGCAGTTGGATGATGTGTCAGAGAGGGGCCACCATCCTGGGCCTCGTGGGTGGTGTGCTTTCGCCGCCGGTTGCGTGAAAGGAGAGGAGGGGCTTCTGGTGTTCGGTGGCAACTCTCCCAGTAACGATAGGCTTGATGACATCTTCTTTTTCACACCTTGTTTGGATGCAACTGAGGATTAGTGCCTTTCGTGGTGATTACTGTGAATTGTGGTGCGTGCGCGCTTCTATTACGGTTGTGAATTGTGGTGTGTTTGTGTGTGCGCTTCTGTTACGGCAAATGGGAAATCGATAATAATGTAACGGAACTACGAGTTTTGTGTGCTTTTTATTTGATAACTTAATGGGCGTTTGGATGTACTTTTTTGTTTTTATTTCATACTTTTTTCAATTTTTGTTTTCTATTTTTATAAATAATTAAAAAATATATATTTTGAAGATATTTTAAATTTTAATTAAATTTATTTAACTTAATTATAAAACTAAATAAACTTATCAAGTAAATTAAAAAAGTATGAAAAAATGGAAAAGAAACAAAGATGAGTAAGAATGAATCTTGTGGAGTTTAACATTTGAAATTTCTGGAACATTTCATCTCTTCCTCGTATTTTAAATTTAAGGTTTTTTTAATGATAAATTGAAAAAATAAAACAAGAAAAATACAAAAATCTAAGAATAAGGGCATATTTAAATAAAATGAGTTTTGTTAATTAATTATATAAATTGTTACTTATATTGAAGATGGTCTTGTGTAATTAATGAGTTAATTCGTGAATCACGGCACTAATGGCTTGAGTTCCATGCATGATTCAAGTACGAAGAACAAGATTGAAATAAGATAAGCTGGATTTAAATGTTAAATAAAGTCCGGAGAAACGGGCCATAATCATGAGCCCAGACCAATTACAGGGAAGAGAAGCTGAGTCCAGCGTCCGCCGCACCTCTATGCTAGCTGCGGCCGAGGGCTACGGGAACCCCCTCTCTATTCGGTAACACTCTAGAATCATCATAACTTGGAATAAATAAAAAAGGCAAAACAAAAAGATGATGCTATTACATTTACACCACGTCACTCCACGCCCTCTCCTCCAGTTCTGTCCCTCCAAACTCACTCCTCTACTTACCACTACTCGCCGATCCTTTTCCGTCAGACCAACGGCGACGATGGCTTCATCTTCTAAGAAGGTTAAAAAAAAAAAGGCGTCGAACTTTCACCTGTTCTCTTTGTTTCACTGAGTTCGTTTTTGTTACTACTGCTATTATTGTTGTTAGGTTCTGGTGCCCGTTGCCAACGGGACCGAGCCCATGGAGGCGGTTATTATTATTGATGTTCTCCGGAGAGCCGGCGCTGATGTTACTGTTACATCTGTCGAGAAGGAGCTTCGTGTTGATGCCTGCCACGGCATTAAGATCGTCGCCGATGCTCTCATTTCCGATTTCGACAACAATGCCGTTTTTGATCTCATCGCTCTTCCTGTATCTCTTCTCTCTCTTCTCTTAACATTTGCGTAGTAGGCACCAGACTAAACCAGGAGTTGATCCCTTTATATGACTTGATTGAAGGTTGTGCTGTTCTTTTTTTGAACAGGGAGGCATGCCAGGTGCTACCAATCTGAAAAATTGTGGAGCTTTGGAGAGGTTAGTTAAGAATCAGGCTGCAGAAGGTCGGCTTTATGCTGCAGTCTGTGCTTCTCCAGCAGTTGCTCTCGGTTCATGGAATTTGCTAAAGGGATTGAAAGTAGATAACTGTTTCTTACTCTTACACACACACACACACACACACACACACACACACACACAAACGCACACAAACGCACTCGGGATTTGTCTTAACATACAGTCAAACTGGGTGAAATAATTGCTTGTTTTGTTTTTATATTGGCAGGCAACTTGCTATCCATCATTTATGGAGCAGTTGCAATCTTGCGCAACTCCTGTTGAGTCGAGAGTGCAGCAGGATGGAATAGTTGTTACAAGTCGTGGACCTGGTACTACCATGGAGTTTGCTGTTGCATTAGTTGAGCAGTTGTACGGAAAAGATGTTGCACATGGAGTTTCAGGGCCTTTGGTATTTGCTTTCACTAAATTATTCTATTTACTTGGTTATATAAAATTAAAAATTGCGTATGCATTGAATTTTTTTGTGGCATGTCATGTCATGTCTAGAATTTAATGGAGAAGCTTGTGGAAAGTGATCTGTACGGCACAAATGGGTTATAAAGAAATTCATTTAGTATCATTTCCAACATTATTTGATTGAAATTGTATGTACTGTTATGTTTGGGAGAAATTTAGAATGGACTGAAGCCTGTGGATAGATTATGGATTTTGTTTTAGTAGAGTTGCTATGATGGAGATGGTAAAGTGCTTATTCAAAGACTGATTTGGTGGTGATGATGGTTAAGGATACGATTGGCATGGTTAGCTAATTATAATTTGAATTGATTTTTAATAGGTAGTTAATCTTCACAGTTGGTAGAATATTAGTTGAGCATCATATACTTCAATTATTTATGCAGTCCATCAAGATTTTTTGGCATCTTTTGACAATTTCGGGCCTCAAAACTGAAGTTAAATGCCTAGTATAAGAGATTTATAGAAGTTTCGTACTGGTCTCAGATTGCAATACAAACTCAATAGTGTGATTGTGATCCTAACCATAATGTGTTATATAGAACTAAGAGTTTATGTTTTTCTGGTCTATAATTAATTAATTGGTAGATTTCATCCATAAAATTTATTAAGGGGCGGATATGTATTACATTCTGCTGGATTTAAAGCTGAATGAATGTGAAAGGCAGCATAGAGAGGTGAAAGTCGGGTTGGTGATGTAAAAAGTATGATTTTTTAAGAAATAAAAAGAACAGAAGGGGTTTTAAAGACTCTGAAAAGTGAGTAAGTATGATAAACCAGAAGATGGTTGAAGAAATCAAAACGAATGCAGAGATAGAGAGGATGTGCCAATACATTACTAGTTAAATCATATGTAAAAGATGATAGATATGCAACGGTATTGTTCGTAGCATTGGCACTGAGGATGCATTTCTCATGCAATGAAAGCATATTGACTCCATTGAGTTATACCATTTGATTACATAGTTTTTTCAAGTTTATGATTTTCAACATGCATTTTCCTATCTACTCTTACCTGGACTATAATAGTCCCCTTTTTTAATTCCTCTATGAACCTTTAAGGGCCTTTATTATAACTTTCTTCCCAATCTTAGGATTACTTACTTCCTTCCATGATGTATGCTGTATATGTTCTGATGCTTTCTAGTTCATGTAGGTATTGATAAGAAAAAGGAAAACCACCTAAAAAACAGGGAGAAGAAGGGAAGAAAATGAAAAAAAGAGCTAGTCTGTTTCTTTCAAGTTTCATCTGTATTTTCTATACTTGTTCTAGGATCAAATTGTTTGATTGTTCTGAATTGATATATTGGAAAAATGCTATGAAGACTAAGTATGGAAAACTGAATGAAATTAAAACAAGCTAAGATAGTTCAGATGGAATTGAACAATATTAAATCTGTGCTTCTTGTGTTTATTACTTCTACTGCTTCAAATCTTAATACTATATGTTTTCCCTAATTTCCCTCTCCTTATGTATTGCTTTGTATTATATTCAGGTGATGCGCCCCAACCATGGAGATGAGTATACCATAAAGGAGCTGAATTCAATGAAGTGGACAGTTGACAATGTGCCACAGGTGAGGCTTTTGTATCTTTTTATTTGATTTATTAGGCACTATTGGAACTAGCAAGGCGAGTGCTGTAAAAGATAAAATGGAATGGTCATGTATGCTACAAGAATGAAATCTTTTTCCTCTTTTATATATATATATATAGAGCTACCATGATACACAAGCTTGTCAGTAATTTCTGTATGTAACCATTTGATGTTTGCTTGCACAATGGGAGAACTTTTAATGTTGACCAGTGGCTGTTCTTTCTTTAATTTTTTGATAGGTGATGAAGTTAGTACTAAAAGGTAAGTGTGATGCTCCATTATAGTTATAGCTACATCTTATTTTCACATTTCAGATTGCTTCTCATAATTTGATATCCACAATTATGTGTCTTGGCATCTCTTCTCATTCATTTGTTGTAGTTATGCATGCTTATTTGCTTTCCTTCAGGTTCTTGTACCCATTGCTGATGGGACTGAGGAGATGGAAGCAATTATCATAATCGATGTGCTGCGACGAGCTAAAGCAAAAGTAGTGGTTGCCTCTGTTGGTGAGAAACTAGAAATTCTGGCTTCTCGAAAAGTCAAATTAGAGGCGGATGTGCTCCTTGATGAGGCTGCTAAACTCTCATACGACCTTATTGTCCTGCCTGTAATTTCTCATTTTCTATTTAGAAATCTTTCTTCGGTTTATGTGAACAGGCTTGCTTAATATTTTTTGTACCTTTATGCAGGGTGGGCTTGGTGGTGCACAAGCATTTGCCAAATCAGAAAAGCTGTTGAATATGCTGAAGAATCAGAGGGAATCAAATAAGCCATATGCAGCAATATGCGCATCTCCAGCTCTAGTTTTGAAGCCCCATGGCTTACTCAAGGTATCACTTCTCCTGGAATTATTTATGAAGCCTCAATCCCTTTTGCTTGTGAATATTTTAATCATTGTTACTGTTCATTTTTCTTTTTGAAGGTTTCATATATGATTCATTCCCCTGTCTGGTCTGCCTTGGTTTAGTTCTGTATCTGTCTAAGAATCTATACTCAAAAGCAATTAATGACTGCAGAAATTGGTCAGAAAATCATATCCTTTAGTGTTATAGCAATCATAAATACTTGATGTTAGTTCCCATTTTTTATAGGAAAGGGAAAAAATGAATAATAGAATGTCTGTTCTGTAAATTATGGCATTGGAGGTCTATTGAAATCAATAATAACCAAAGGACCTTTTTTACATTAGTATCTCAATAAAGGTTTTGAAAAAGCAAAAGAACTTTTCACGAGCATAGCAGTACTTTGCTCCTCACTGATTAATACAAGCTAGTCTATGATGCTGATTATGAATATCGTGGATAACAAGTTCTCTTTACCTATTCTGGGGATGTGATGCCATTTTAGTCAATATGAATAAAATGAAGTTGGCCATCACCGACTTTTCGATTACATTCTGTTTGAAATAGCCTTCTGAATGCAGCATGTGTGTATATATATATATCTGATAGATGCCAATAATAATGTTGCTATTGAACTCCGTTTTGTGAAAGCATTAGAGATCCGAGTCCAATTGGACTACAAGATCTGGGCATTTTCTAAGTTGGGATTTAAATGCAACACTTTTAGAACCGAGGAGCTTAATTAACATAATGAAGATAAAAATCAAAAAGTACCAATCTGACTCTTTTGCTCATTTTTATGTTTCTTTTTTTGGTTTCTTAAACTCACATGTTCAACTTATTGTAGGGTAAAAAAGCTACAGCTTTTCCAGCGTTGTGCGAGAAGCTGTCTGATAAGAGTGAAAGTGAGAACAGGGTTGTAGTTGATGGCAACCTCATCACTAGCAGGGGCCCTGGAACTTCGATGGAGTTTGCCCTAGCAATTGTGGAGAAGTTTTTTGGACGAAATAAAGCACTAGAGCTTGCAAGGGTAGTACTTTTCACTAACCCATAAGGCTTGTATATTTTTGCTTTGCTTATATCAGGTCCACGTAACAATAAAGCATGTGCTACTAGTCAGGTGAAAAATGCAAAGATCTGAGTTCGTATTTAGAGTATGAATTCAGCTTGCAGTTGTGTAATGTATGAAGGTGTTGTTCATGTGTAAATGAGTTATAAAGAACCAGCTGGTCATGCCGTTTTCTATACTAAGATTTCTAGCCCTTTCTGTTGTGCTAAAGATTGGCATTTTGAGTGCTTCAGAATGCCCATAAGCTGTCGTAGCAACCAATTAATCTGCAAAAAGGATAGTATTCACAGATTGCAGTCTGAATTAGATTATGAATATGATAGGTTGTTCTATTTTACCTCTCCTAAAATCTGATGCAGTATAATGGAATTCAAATAGTAGTGTGCAATATTTTGTGATTACTAAAAGCAAAACGCTACAGTTTTTATATATGAAGTAAGTAAATGAATAAATGGTGTAATGCGGTTTGATCGGTGTACGCCTTTTACTACGAAGTACCAAACATGATGATGGTTGTTAACGGACGGAACCGTAACTCGGTTATTCAGTTCTTGGTAGTTAGTGTATAATGCAAGGTACAAAGCTTAAGGAGGAGGATATTTTGCAACCTTCAAATAAAAAAAAATAGTAAAGAGGATACATTTCACTCTTAACCACAACTCTGCAGTTTTTGTTGCGTCCATTTGCTTGCAAATTTGTCGACAACTTCATCCTTCGTATCATGTTAAGTTAGATTTTGACAAAAGCATAAGTATGGCCACAAACAATAGCTTTTCTTTCGTCGTTTATTACGAAATGATGAATAACAAGTTATTGTATGAAGTACATATATTGGATTGATTGGAAGAAGGAAAGGAGCCAAAACCAATGTTTCTCTCTAGAATTTCATCTTCTATGACATCTGTACCACAAAATCAGAAAGCACAGCAATCTATACCCAACAATAAACCCCGACATCACAGCTAAGTTGCTCCATTTCTGAGAATCTTTCAGGCCTTGCTGTCTTAAGAACCCACTTCCAAGCAGAATGCATTCCCCGTTATAAACTACTAGACACCTTCTGTTCCCTTGTTGTCCTCCGTACTCATTTATTAGCAAGCACTCGAACGGATACTTGAACAGGCTTAAGTAGTGCATGAAAATCCAGTAACTAGGTATGTTATTCTTTGATATGAAATATCCAGAAAAGAGAAAGAAAGATCCCATCAGCCCTGCAATGATTGAAGTCCCCATGATGAAGTTTGGCACTAGAGCACTGAAGCATGCTACAAAGGAATTGGACATCAAAACCACCATCCAGACCACTAGACAAAAGTATAGAAATCCATCAATGTCCCTCCTCAAACCTACTAGCCAGTAAACTGGTGTAGCATAGAGCAAACTAACCATCAAAAGGAAAGGAAGGAAAACGAGGGTGTTGGATAGGGCATAAGAAGACACTCTATAAGCTCCTCTTGAAGTCTCTGTCATCAGTATTCTTCTCTCTTGCAGGAAAATTGGCAGTACTTCTGTTGTGGAAGTTAACAAGAATGTGAGACTGAAAGCGAAGAACCCAATTCGAGTTTGCATAACACTTTGTCCTGTTTCTTTTCCTACGTTCAAGAATATGGTCCCAAGTACAAATCCTGCCACCAGCGCTTGTACTATTCTTGTCACAAACAATTGCTTGGTTCTAAAAATGTTCCTGGAAAATCGTTGTCCTAGTATCAGAACTTCCTCAACTACAGAATTTGGATAGCGAGGACACTTCTGTTGATAATTAGCGTATGAAATGTTCATTACTTGATTTTCTTTCCTTTGCCCTTCTTGAGAACGTCGGTCGGTGTTCTTAAGAGACACAAAATTCTTAACTGCCAAGCTTCCTATAATATCAATTGCAAATTCAAGCACATTGACATAGCGGGGAAGATGGTGACCACAACACTTAAGCCTATGTTCAAGGGTAAGCAATGAACCATTGTGTACTACCGATCCATTGTAAAGCAAAACAACTCGTTCAAACATCTCTAGCATTCGAAAACCAGGCTGGTGGATGGTTAGAACAATAGTTTTACCTTGATTAATCACCATTGACTTTAGCAGAGTGATGATATGGAGAGCTGAAGCTGAATCCAAACCTGAAGTTGGTTCATCGATCAAAACAACAGCAGGGTCATGAACTAAATCAACTCCAATTGAAACTCTACGCCTTTCTCCGCCTGAAATGCCCCAATTCGATCCCTCTCCAATCCTGGAATTGGCAACGTGCTCCAGTGCAAGCTCCTCCATTAATCTCCTCACTCTAAAGACAGCCTCTTTTCTCCCTCTTGGAAGCCTCAGGAGTGCACTGTACATGAGTGTTTCTTGGACCGTAAGTAACGGAAACAAGGCATCATCTTGGCTCACATATCCTGACACCCTTCGATATTGCCTTACATCTATGGGCCTGTTATTTACGAGCACCTGACCGGAGATTTTATGTGGAGATGTTTTTCCTGCAAGAATCTCCAGCAATGATGTTTTCCCTGCTCCACTAGGACCAGCAATCACAGTCATTTGTCCAGGCCTAGCTTCACAGTTCACATCCTTGAGGATGAATTTACGAGCTGTCTTTGGAACTTTCATGCAACAAATCCAATCGAACTCAAAAAAATTACTACACAACTGATAGGACACATTTTGAGTTTCTATCTTATAAAATGTTTTGGCGGCACCGGAAATCGATGTTGTTACTGGCAATTCCATGCAGAAAATGGAATTCAAGTTTAGACAGATAGATGATCAAAGAAAATATGGTATGTGAGCTACGTGAAAAAGAGGAAGTAAGAGATGAGCTAACGCACCAAACTATGTGTTACTAAACAACGCGAAGAAAAAACCAATGGATTAAAACCCAAGAAAGTTTCCAGCGTGGGATATAGTTTAGACATGATGAGACTTCGGCAGTTTACACACGAGACTTCACTAGGTCATAGCTTTTGTGGCTTTCTTGAGAAAGTGTTGGATTTCTGGTAGAAGTTGGAAGAGTTAGAAGGTTACAAGAAAACCCAATGAAAGAATAACAAAGAAAAAGGAGTTATTCGTCTCTATGAGGTGTTTCAGGTGAGCTAAACGTTTGATGTTTAGAGGTAGGTTGGTGGCTGCTTTACTATCTAAACCCACCTCTGCCTGCCAACTCAACAAGTTGGTAGGAGAATGATTCAACAAGACATTGATACCTCATAATCTGAAGCTACTATGTCAAATTTGGGTCTTGAATTAATGTGCTAACACAAAGAAATGACTCTTTATTAACAAAAAGATCATATCTGATCTTGATTAAGCAGATGATTTGTAAACAAGGATGTGAATGCTTGGTGTTTCTCTAGATGCTTTAATTTCATTAATAAGTTGGGAGCAGCAAGTTTCTTGTCACAGTAAAATTGCTCAAGTTCCTGCTTATTTATCTCTACGTACGTACACTATAATTTATGAATTTAATTTGAGATTCTTCCAAGATCGGATCCTAGAAGATTTAGATATCAATCTTAATTCTTTGGGTATGATGTTTTTTTTTATTAATATTCGGAATTGTTTAAGATATTAAGAATTTTAAAATAATTTTTACTAAAATTTTGTGTAATTATTTTCCTATAGATTACTAATACATGAAAATTTTAATTCGAATCTTTGAAATCATATTACATTTTAACCATTTTAAATAATAAAAATATTTTCAAAAATGAACATATAATTACCAATGTTTTAAAAATCAGACCGAAAGTTAAATCTGAAAAAACAAGAGAGTTAAAGTTTACGAGGTTCAACTTGTATTAAACCGTCATGAAACCTGTTAAAGATTAAATAAAATTAAAGAATTTAAAATATGACTGAAATAGACTGTCCTTATCTATCAAAGAATTTGAAGATTAATTACAAAAGATATTTTTAAATGAACATTAATTGATTTATTTAGTTTATAAAAACTTATTAATTTAGAAAAATCGACTGATTATTTAATAAATTTATTAATTTTTAACAAAAAAAATATTAAAATAAATCAAATCAGAAAATTAAAAATCAAACCGAAAAGTTAAATTTTTATTGTTTAACGATTAGATTTTTTAATTATTTCTTATGACAAATATGTAGCAAAGAATAGCACAAATATGAAGAGGAAAAGAGTTTAATAGCCGTTAAACTTGGGTTGAAATTAGGTGGGCGTAAGCCTGATGATTCTATGTAGGTAAAGAAGTACGGTTTAATTTTAAAGGATGTAATGCCGTACAACACAAGTTACAGGTTTAATTTGAAACAAGGTCAACTAGGAAGGAAGCGTACAAGGATTCTACTTCCCTTGACATCATTCTATGCAAAGACCAAAGATATGTAGAAAAATCTTATTTTGCTAAAGTAAGATATAATAAAATTTTAAAAAATGATAAAATCTATCTAACTTGAATACTAAAAGATGAACAAATTTTACCACGTTGATTTATTAATTTACTTTTATTTATTTTAATTTTCAAAAAATTGTTATAAAAATTCTTATTTTAATAAAAATAAAAATAAAATTTTGTGTTCTAAAATTTGAAAGAAATTATCGAATTTTATTTTAATATTTTTATCAATAATTATGATTTAACAATTTTTAAAGTAATGATCTTTCTAAATTGTTGGTAAAGTGTTAATAAATAATAAGTAAATAAAATATTTGATTCTCTTCCCTAATTTTCATATTCAATTGTAAATATTTTATAATAATAATTTGAATTTTAATGTGACGCTAAAATATTTACATATTTAAGTTTGATAGCTCATTTTAGTTACTAATGCTTACGAGGAAGTGCCACAGCAGAGGCTAACAGGAGATCTTTGCTTCAGTTCGTCCAAGACCTTCGAGTGAGAGGGAGATTGCTAGAAATGATGTGTCAGAATGCGAATGCATCAATGGCACTACCATCATGAATTGAACAGGAACAATCTTTCAGTTTCAGAGAGGTCTATGTACCCAACTGTCTACACATGCAGTGAGGCTCAAAGGCATACGTACAGAATATGACATAAACTAAAACCTGCCTACATGATGAAGACAAAGGGGAAGGAGTCGACGAAAACAAAGGGAAACACATACTAGCTTGCTCAGAGAAAAATCCAAGACAGAGCAGCCTGAAGAAATACCGACAAATGAGGAAGTCATCGAAGCTACCGAAGAAACCAGTGAAGAGGGAAATCAAAAACTTAACAAAGGAAACCAACAACGCTGCATGTAGCCAAACGGTTTGGAAAGAAAATCTTGTATCATTCATCAACTCTTATTTGATGGGAGCATAAATGCAAGGCATGGATAAACATTGCAGGTTTAGCAGAATAGAGGTAACTCAATCCTGGCAGCAAGAGAGACATCAACTGCAATAATGGCTGAACCTACATAGGCTTTGAAGATGTAATTGGTATCCCAAGCTCAAGGTCCACCCCATACCATGTTGAAATTTTGAGGATAAAGAAGATAAAAGAGATGAAGATTGAACAAAATCAAAACACACTCATAATATTATTATTGAACTTGATTTTCTTATATAGATAAAATACCAACAACTAAATAGAATTTTCAGCTACAAAATCTAGCTT
>JANZLH020000428.1:727614-756484 GCA_026770325.2 Erythroxylum fimbriatum
TATTTCTTCTGTCTGTCCCGACGGATCACCTTGGGTTCAGCCTTGGGGGTCGGGACTCGGGCCCAACGGCCTCCGTCTTTGCTTCCGTTTCGGATAGTTGGGCTTCCGGTACCGGGGTCCAGCACTGTGCGACTGGGCTCCGGGATCGGGTCCCAACAAGAACATTGGGAAGCAACTTTGAGAGTGGTTCGTTACTTGAAAGGGAGTCCTGGCCAAGGCATTTTGTTGAAAGTACAAAGTTATTTACATTTTTTTGCTGTGTGACTTTGATTGGGCAAGTTGTCCTCTAACTTGTCGTTCTTTAACTGGATGGTATATTCAGTTAGGATGTTCTCCCATTTCCTAGAAGACCAAAAAGCAACAAAATGTTTCTCGCTCATCGGTTGAAGCAGAGCATCGATTTATGGCAATGACTACTTGTGAATTAAAATGGTTGTAGGGATTATTGTTGGATCTCAACGTCCATCTTTCAAAACCCATATGGTTGTGTTTCATGAGCGTACTAAGTATATTGAGATTGATTGTCATTTTGTACATGACGCAGTTCAACATGGTATCATCTGGAACTATTAGTTGTCTGGTCTTATATAGGAAACATTAGTTGTCTGTGTAGGCATATCTTATGCTAAATTAACTCCTTTTTAGTTCTGTAATTATATATATAAGCACGATTTCTTAATAAACAAAGACGAGTTTTCTCTCTTCCAAAACCTTTCATTGCTTCTAAAATATTTTCAATGTCCTTAGTTGTGGAGGCTTGGTCATTGGGGTTTGCATTTGGCATTTTCTTGCCAATGCGGCAGCTTTAGCTTCATTCGGCACGAACTGGGAAGTTGTTGCTCGGGGAGCTTGTGGTGATCTAAATAGTGTGGTTCTTGACGGCACTTCTCTTTTCACTCCATAAGACCTTGGAGGCTTATCCACTAGGCAGTACTTGGACGGATATTTGTCATCGAGTTTGGTTACAAAAAGGTTTGTGCTTAAAGACTTCAAAATAGCTGCTCTGAAAGAAAAGATAGGAACCATTACTCCATTTTTGGATCTTCCAACTAGGTTGAGTCCTTGTCTGCTCTCATCTGGGGTGCAGCCATAGCTATAACTCAAGAAAAAGATCAATGCCCCAGTGAAAAGCTTTACGATGCGGCGGTTACGATGGACGTACGAAAGAGAATGAACCCGCCACTACCAGAACAATGCATAGGATTCATTACCCAAGTGGCAGCTTCAGGATGGCCCCTGAACTTACCCTCAGGCTGCAACGGTTTAGCCCGAAGCCTGAGCCAATCCATAAGAATCATTAATGATGCGTTCCTGAGTGAGTTTCATACAGATGGCTACTACCTAGAGTTCATGCTATGGGTTATATGGGCGACACGATATGTTTCAATAGTGTTTGCAAGTTACCTTTCTCTGGTTCAGATTTCGGGTGGGGAAAACCAGTTGGGTTGAACATTTTAGGGGGTCTAAATAATATGGTTATCTTTTTCGATGCCATTGACGGTGAAGGAATAGAAGCATTGATAACACTGTTAGAGGAAGATATGGCAAAATTCGAACAAAACCCAGATATCCTTCGTTATGCCACTTCACGACCAACGTCTATGTCGAAGAAGACGCATACTTAGAGGTCAAGCAAGTTGTAATCCAAGCAGGATCCATCTAAATAGTCATCCTTTTAGTATGGTCATTAATAATTATTAGTTACTATCATCAGACAATACTCCGGTTGCTGACATGTGCTATTGATAATCCATTTGCCTAGTCTGAAACTTGAGTTGTTTGTACTCCACTGTTATTTGGAGTGCTATTATAAGCTTTTGCGATGCATTGCTATTCATGTGCTTTTTTTATGTGCTTTTAGGCTACGTTTAAATGTAGTTTTATAATGGAATGGAATGAAATATAATGATGGTTTATAATGGTGTGGCATGGAATGAAATGGAATGAGATGGAAGAGGAAAGTTTTATATTACATCCCATTCTATTTTAAACAGTAAAAATGAGAAACCTCCGATTTGGGAGGTTTATAATAGAATATAAAATAATAAACAACTTTTCACTATATTACATTATAAACCCTTCTTCTAAACAACATTTTACTATATTACATTATGAACTCTTCCATCCCTCCCAAACAACAATTTTCTAATATTACATTCATTTATATTTCATTCTATTATAAATCATTCCATTCTGCTCCATTCTATTAAAAATTTTACGTCCAACCAAACATAGCCTTAGTCTTTCACAATGAATATGAAGACAGTAAGCTGCTTAAATCTTCATAAAGTGATTGTGTTTGCGATGATTATGGAAAGTTGTTCAATAGTTTGTCGATTGAGTGAGCCTACATTAAACTGTTCAAGATTTGGTGAGAAAAGTTGAGAAATCTAGGGAACAGTTGGAAGGTGATTATAAGAGTTTTGACGTTATTGGCCAACAGTTAGTCAGGATCTAGCATTTCAAATGAATTTATTACATGTTATACATATTTATTTAATATTTGTGTCATTTTCTTTTTAGATTATTTAGCCGGGCTAATGTGCATGATGTCTGTGCAGTGATTCACAACTTTTTGTTCCGATAATTACTTTTTTATTTACTAGTTAGGAATAAGGTTGCGTACTATTTAATATATATCAACGGTAATTATTAGTGTTATTTTTTAAATAAAAATTTTATTTTATGAAAATAATATCTTTGATAATAATAACGATAGACACTAAGACTACCGATTAAAGGCCACTAATTTTTCTTTTTCAATTTGTAATCGTTATTGTTGGAAAATTATATATAATTTGTTAGGACAAATACGAGAAATGCATATACAAACCAATTCCACTATAATTAAGGGGCGGTTGGTTCACATGGAGGAATGATAATAAAAATGAGAATGAATATAATCATTATAATTATGATGGTTGGTTAAAAGGAATGAATAATTATCATTATCATTAATAGTGGTTGATTTATTAAAAATATTGAGAAATAAAAATTTGTTATATTTTAATTAATTACATTTTAATTAACTAATCAATCAATTAATTAATTAATTAATTTACTATAATTAATTATATTTTAATTGAAAAAATTAAAAAAGAAAATAATTAAGTGTCACAGGCGTGACAATAAGTGTCACACTACTATCATGGCACACACTACTATCACGGTCGTGACACTTACCTAGACGTGACACTTATTGTCACGAGCATGATAGAGACTGTCACGCCCGTGACACTTACCTGTTAATAAAGAATGAAAGTCATTCCCCTCACATATAAGGAGTATGGAGTAATATCGAAAAGTGGGATATCAAAAAATTATGCATTTAATCATAAAAATAACCAACCAACGTTTTTCACACATTGATTCATTCACAAACCCCTTAACCACACACATACTCTTATATTACTTATATTTAACTGACAATAAAATTAAAAAATAAATGTGGATTCAGCTCACTACCTATTAAGTAATAACTAAAAGATAATGGGTAAAATTTGCTTTTAGTCTTTGGCGTTCAGATTTTTGTTCAATTTTATGATGTCCAACTTTGTTCGATGCCTAAAATGAATAGAGTTGGACACCATAAAATTAGACCGAGGATCCCTGCTCCCTTAATTCAAGGTCGGTGACTCTTATTTGCAATTTGAGAAAATCATGCCTAGTAATGAAAGTGGTTAGGTAAGAGTATCTATCACTTGCTCATTTGTCCTCCAATATTTCAATATTTTTTATTTACTACCAAATCACGAAATAAAGTGGTTAGGTGAGAATATGTAATTGCTTTTGTTGACGAAAAAATTAATATCTTTTATTTTTTAGAACTCCAAAAATTAACATATAAATCGAATAATAAAATATAATCCAAAACAATCTATTACCTAAATAACATATGCATGTTAGATTAATTTAATAACCATAAAAGAGTGGGTTGATTCTAATATAAGATGAGCTCAAAATAATGATTATTAGGCTTATAAAGAATATTGGAATCACTAAAGTTTTATTGTAATTAAAGAATATTGAACTAAGTTGAAACGTTCTAGCTGCTAAAGAATACTATTCATCTCCATCTTCGTGGTATTTCCTGGTGCTTTGGACACTGTCGGTGCTTCTGCTGACAGCGAGAATGCAAGAGGGGCATCTGCCCAAGAAGGTCCGCCTTCGAGAATGGGAGGAAGATCCTCCCCCTACCCCCAAACCATCATATAGTGCGGTCTTAGGTCAGGAGCAGGTGGGTGTTCCTCCACTGATTCGTGCATGGCCGGTCGAGGAACTTATAGAACCGGAGGAGGGTGACGTCACAGAGCTGACGGGGGACGCGGGTTCTGGTGTTCTGCTATCTCAGCCTTTCAGGGAAAAGCTAGACAGAAAATGGGCTAACTCGGTGGTGCTCAAACTGCTTGGACGGCGTATTGGGTATAAGGTTCTATGCTCGCGGTTGGAAATGTTGTAGCGTCTGAATGGTCCTATGAAGGTTATAGACCTGGATTATGACTACTTTCTGGTGAAATTCATAGAGCCTACTGACTTCATCAACGCGCTAACACAGGGACAGTTGGTCATCTTTGGCCATGCTTTATCGGTGCAAACATGGACACCGAATTTTCGTCCCTCTCAAGGGAAGGTAACACGGGCTGTTACCTGGATCCGATTCCCTGAATTATCCATTGCTAGATATCATCCTCGGATTCTCGCTACGTTGGGCAATCAGGTGGGCCAAATGGTCAAGATTGATGAGAAGACAATGCAAGAACAACGGGGACGTTTCGCTAGAGTCGCCGTCGATGTTGATCTTACCGCCCCATTATGCCATTCTGTGGAGCTTGAGGGGGAGACAGTGCGAGTGGCGTACGAAGGACTACCTACTATATGCTTTCAATGTGGTATGGTAGGCCATGAGTCCACCAAGTGCCCGTCGATCAACCAGGAATTTCCCAACCCATTATAGCCGTAGAACTTGCAAACGACGGAGCCAACACAACCTAGGGGAACGGCGTAGGAAGGGACAGTTGCTCAGTTGGAAGCACGGGACACCGGGTATGGACCATGGATGGTGGTGCAACGGCGCCCTCCCCCACCCTCCGGTCACAGACAACAGCCCCGACACGTGAATAAGAAAACGGTTGTTTCAAAGGTGCGAGGCTCAAGGTAATCGGCGTTGGCAGATATGGCGCCTACCGAGGACGTCACTGAGGCAGAGAGGGAATTCACGTTTCCGCAAAAATTGTCAGGTATAGGGAATCGTTTTACTGTCAGTGATCTTGTGGGTATAGGTTTTGCTAAGGGAAAGGATGGGGCCTCCACGTCCAATCATAGTAAAAGGCCAACGAAAGCCATGACAAAAGGCAAAGCAAAAGTTTCTTCCAACGTTACTCCCTCAAGTCCAATTGCTGATGCTAGCACCCTGGTAGGTGGGACCAGTAAGGAGGAGGTAACCCTTAAACCCACAACTAATGAAAATCATCTTGCTATTACTATCAATTCCCATGCTGAGATGATTTGCGATAATACTCTAGTCGTGCCTAAGAATGCCCTTCAGCCTATGGCAATTGGCAATTTAGACAATTGTCCCATGCAACTAGGTACGAATAATCCGGACATGGTAGGTCGGGGTACTGAGTCCGACTTACCCCCTCCTGCAGAGCCTCCCGACCCCATTCTTGGGGACTAACCTGTGATTTCGAATGATGTTCTCGAGATGGAAATCCTGGCGAGAGACAGCACGGGCACTCTCTCAGATACCAGTACTGTCAGATTGGATGTTCCGATGCCCGACCAAACCTCTGGCTTATGATGTCTATCCTCTTATGGAATTGTCAAGGGGCGGGAGACAAACGTCTCCAGGCCATCTTACGTCATTATCTTAGGGTTTACCATCTGGGTATTTTGGTTTTGTTCGAACCTCGTATTAGTGGGGCTAGGGCTGGTAGAGTTATTAAGACGCTAGGTTTCGATTTTTCCTTTCGAGTCGAGGCTGTAGGTTTTTCTGGAGGTATTTGGTTACTTTGGAAAGCTGATTTTGAAGACTCTGTTCTTCTCGCTCACCGGCAATTCATCCATACTAAAATCAAGTATGGTGAGCTATCCTTTAATTTTACGCCGGTTTATACGAGTCCCCAATCTACCTCTCAAACTGTTTTTTGGCATCTGTTAGGGTGGATTGGTCAAGTTTCGGCCGAACCCTGGTTGGTGGGAGGAGACTTCAATGCGAAAATGGAGGTGTCTGATAAACAAGGGGCCGTGAAGACCTCTCGGACTGTTAATACTCAATTTAGGGGTTGGGTCAATCAGTTAGCCCTCCATGATTTGGGCTATATGGGATCTAAATTCACTTGGCGTCGTGGTATGATTCAAGCCCGACTAGATCGAGTGTTTGGATCGACTTCTTGGCTGCGGGAGTTTCCTCATACGATCAATTAACATCTTCCTTTTCTGGGCTCTGACCATCGTCCCTTATTGGTGCATCTCAATATTGCCTCTTCCCATTCTACCCGCTCGGTCGGGTTTCGTTTTCAAAATGCCTGGTTGACATACCCGGGTTTCACTCAGATGGTGACAGATCATTGGCTTCCGGGGGAAGAGACTTTTAGCCAATCCCTCACTCATTTCGCTCGGCACCTTAAGCAATGGAATCATGAGGTTTTTGGAAATATTTTCTATCGCAAAAAACGCTTGCTTGCCCGTCTTGAGGGACTGTAGCGAGCGAGGCAGACTGACTCGTCGGTTGAGCTTCAGGACTTAGAAAGACGTCTAAGCTCTGACCTTATACAGGTGTTGTGTGAGGAAGAACTCCTCTGGCATCAAAGAGCCAAATGCGATTGGCTTTCTAAGGATGATCGCAATACCAAATTTTATCATACAATCACTCTTGCTAAACGGCAGAAGCTGCACATTGAGCGTCTCTGTGATTCCACAGGGGCTTTTGTGGCGGGGCCAGACAATATCCGGAATCTCGCGCGAAATTTCTTTATACATCTTTATTCCCCTGATTCGAAGGGGGGGCCTACGCTTTTGCGTCAAGGAACGTTTCCCCATCTTACTGAGGATCAGCTTTTAGTTGTGGATCGTCCTGTTCTTGCTACTGAAGTTCAGCAGACTGTTTTTTCCCTCAATCCTAATAAAGCCATGGGAGTGGATGGTTTTAATGCTCTTTTTTTTCAACATCAATGGGCCCAGGTTGGTAATAATGTGGTTGCTTTGATTCAAAACATTTTTAGCCGCGATTACTGGGAATAGGAATTAAACCAAACAATCCTGGTGTTAATTCCTAAAATTCCTAATCCGTCTAGTATTACTCAATTCAGGCCTATCAGTCTCTGTATGGTGATGTATAAAGTGATCGCTAAAATTATTGTTAATTTGAAATCGCATATGGATTATCTTGTCAAGGAAAATCAATGTAGTTTCATTCCTGGCCGACAAATCACGGACAACATTATTATTGCCTAGGAAGTGATCCATTCAATGCGGAAAAAGCAAGGTCGCAAGGGATATTTTGCGTTAAAGGTGGATCTCGAGAAGGCTTATGATCGGCTTCGATGGGATTTCATTCTCAATACCTTAATGGAGATTGGGATCCCGGCAAATTTCATCAAGGTCATTATGAAGTGCGTAACGACGGTTTCCCTGCAGGTAGCTTGGCAAGGCACTCTTTCAGACTCTTTTTCTCCTTCCCGTGGTATTAGACAAGGTGATCCCCTTTCGCCTTACCTTTTTGTCCTTTGCATGGAAAGGCTGGGGCATCTTATTTCTCATGAAGTGACTCAAGGTCATTGGAAGCCTATTCGGTTAGGCTCTTCCGGACCTCCCTTATCCCATCTTTTCTTTGCTGATGACCTTGTCCTCTTTGGAGAAGCTACAGAGGAGCAGACTCAAGTTATTACTCGGAACATGGAAACTTTTTGACGGGTGTCAGGGCAGCGCATTAATTATTCTAAAACCCGAATATTCTTTTCCAAGAATGTTCCAAATAGTACTGCGCGTCGTCTTAGCCAAGCCCTCCAGGTTACCAAAACTAATAATCTGGGGAAATACTTAGAGGTCCCGTTGATCCATGAGCGAATCACTCGCCACACTTATCAGTATGTTTTGGATAAGGTCCAGCATAAACTGCATGGTTGGAAAGCGAGGATGTTATCTTTGGCAGGTCGAGTCACTCTCACTCAATCAGTTATCTCGTCTCTGCCTATTTTCACGATGCAGACGGTTCGTCTTCCCCGCCAATTATGTGATGATCTAGAGAAAATTATGTGGGATTTCATTTGGGGGTCTCAGCCTGATACTAAGAAAACTCACCTGGTCCGCTGGGAGGACGTGTGTAAACCAAAGCAAGCGGGGGGGTTGGGCCTTAAGCGCATTCGATCTATGAACGACGCTCTCCTTACGAAATTAGGCTGGGATTTCCTGACTCATCCTCAGGCTCTGTGGGTCCAAACCCTCAAGGCTAAATATAGGATGGATACTCATCATATCCCTCAGACTTTAGCCCGTAATGGCGCTTCGGTTATTTGGCGAGGGATTGTGGCGACGTGGAATACTGTTCGCCAAGGCACTAGGTGGCAACTGGGAAATGGTAGGCGCATACTTTTCTGGCTTGACCACTGGCTAGATGATTGGGGCCCTCTTTTTTTAGTTACGCACGCGAAATTCCTGAGAATATACTCAATGCGTCCGTTTCGGATTATCAGGATATCAATGGTAACTGGAAATGACAATTATTCCAACAGTGTCTTCTTGCTACAGTTTGTTTGACTATTGTGTCCACTCATCTTAATGACCAAGAGGAGGACATTTTGCTTTGGGGACAAACTCCTCATGGACGTTTTACCGTCGCTTCTGCCTATGAGCTTATTGAGAATATCCATACGGATGCCCTTAACAGAACTTGGGAGGACATATGGAAATGGCCGGGACCGCAACACATACGCTCTTTTCTTTGGCTGGTGATGAAGCGCAAGCTGTTAATGAATCAGCAACGGGTGACCCTCCACATGACAATGGAGGGTGGGTGTAATTTCTGTGGACAGGAGGAATCAACCTTACACGCCTTACAGGACTGTCGCAAGGTCCAATCGTTCTGGCTCAAATTCCCGAATGATCTGATTGGTGGGGATTTCTTCAGGCAGGAGGAAGACAACTGGCTTAGATCTAATCTTCGTTCTCACGAGTATTGGAATCGGGCCGCGTGGTCTACTATTTTTGGTGTCGCTTGTTGGTTTATGTGGAAATGGCGTAACAATAGCATTTTTGAGACAGATTTCAATTGGCCTATCGAAGGTCCTAATATAGTCCTGGATTACACGAGTTGGATCATACGTGCTAGTGAAATGGAAAACTGGGTTTTTTCGTGTCAGGGGCTTCCTGTGGGTACGGTAATCGGTTGGACTAAACCTATCAACGGGTGGGTCAAGATCAATACAGATGGTGCAGTCAATTTGAGTTCCCATCTTGTTGCGGCAGGTGGCCTTATCAGAAAGTGCCAGGGACATTTGTGTTTTGGTTTCTTACAGAATATAGGTCTCGGGAACCCTTTACAAGTCGAATTGTACGGTGTGTCTTTCGGGCTCAAACTGGCATGGGATTGGGGATTTCGACGCGTAATTGTTGAGCTGGATTCGCTTGAGGTCATTAATATTTTGTCTTCCTCCCGAAACGATCTAACAACAATTGCTTTTTTGGTGACAGGTATTCGGGAGTTGATCGCTCGTGAGTGGGACGTGCACATTCAACATACGCATCATGAAAGGAATCAATGTGCGGGTCAATTGGCGCATTTAGCTTTTGGCGCTGAGCATGGTTAGCATATCATTCAGGAGCCTCCCCGAAGCATTTTGGATGCGCTTTACCGAGATCAGCAAGGCACCCTTTTTACTAGACCCCCTTCGTAGGGGCTTAGATGTTACGCTCTAGGCGTTTTTTGTTTGTTTTTCTTTTCCCTTAAAAAAAAGTATGAATGGATGCATCTAAAAGTGAGAAACAAAGCTACACTCCACAAGTCATCCTAATTTATTAGGAGATGCTTCCTCTTTCAAAAAGCCAAAAGGCAAAAGCAGTCAATATATGTATATATGATTTACTTAATATGTATTTAAAAATTAATGAATACTAATTCTATAGTTATAAACGAAAAAAAGGTATGCAAGTTTGTGGCTCTAGGATATGTGATGTGATGCCGAGCCTTAGCACCAAAAAATTTAAAGAACGAGAAGATTACAAGCCCAGGGAATACATGGGCTCTATCTACCAAATTATATGGAAAATCAATTTCTAAATTAGAGAAAATGTAAAAATCTAACAACGAGAGGGAGTGATCCACAAACGGCCGACCGTAGCATCGTTCCTCTATAAAACCCCTCCAAAACCCTAAACACATATTTCGTTAGCACTCTCTGCCCATCCGTGATTTATCCATCCATCGATGCACAAAATGGCGACTCGCTTTCTATCCAAAGCTCTGCTTCTCAAACCCACTGCTGCAACCACCACCGTGACGTCCCCCCTTTGCCGTTCCGTCTTATCTACCCGCTCATTCTCTCTCTTCCGCACCGCTCTCCGGCCGCTCTCGTCCGCCGCGCACTTCTATCCGGCCTCCATCTCATCTCGGTGCTTCTCCACCCGTACTACGACTTCTTCGCTCAACGACCCCAGCCCCAATTGGTCCAATCGCCCTCCAAAAGAAACCATCTTGCTCGACGGCTGCGATTTCGAGCACTGGCTTGTTGTTTTGGAGAAGCCTGAAGGTGATCCTACGAGAGATGAGATTATCGATAGCTATATCAAAACCCTAGCGATGGTGGTTGGCAGGTATTAAGAACAACAGTCAGACCGTTCATTTCTTTTTACCAAATTTTCTGTGAATCTTGTTGAAATTCCCGCTTGTTATTTGCATCTGTAGTGAGGAGGAAGCAAGAAAAAAGATATATTCAGTGTCAACCAGATGCTACTTCGCATTTGGAGCACTTGTGTCTGAGGAGCTCTCCTACAAGCTTAAAGGTACTAATGTTTCTAATGGGTTTTGTTTATTTCATACTATTATGTATTTGGTTTGATGATTTTTGGTATGCTTTTTCTTTTTCAGAATTGCCTAAAGTTCGTTGGGTTCTTCCTGATTCATACTTGGACGTTAAGAACAAAGATTATGGAGGTGAGATTTTTAATTAAGTTAATGAAATGAAATATGAATGCTGTATGTGCTACGTGGACGTAATCTTTTTATTTCTTTTTTTTGGGACATGTGAAACACTTCTCCATTATCATGATTTGTAAGTTTTATTTGTGAAGGATGCTTTTCAACTTTAGTGAGTTGTAAGTAGTCACCAGTTTCATCTAGTACAGTTGTTTACACTTTGATCTCAGCTAAGTTTCAACGAAGTTCTAGATTTGTATAAGGTTGAATAAGGTTAGATTGATGGACGTTGAAATTCTTAAAAAATTGTCTTGATACAATTGTGTACACAACCATGGGTATATTGGAGGCAATCCATTCTCAAAAAATTCGGTGGTAACTTATTAATGATTGGAGATATTGATGGTTGTTTCCAAACCTTGCAATTTTGCTTTGGATGTGCCAATAATTGATTTGTTCTCATGGTTGAAACTTCAACGTAAGGTGAAAATTCATGTGAGGTACAATTCTGAGATGTAGTGATATGATTAAGAAGCTTCTCTTTAAATATCTGCTTTCATTTTCCTTCAATTTCTCATAGAGATAGCCCTAATGTCTTCTCCATTTCTCATATTATTGAGATTCTGTCTCTACATTATTCAAGTTTTCTGTAATTTCTTTATCAGCTCTGTTATAGACAATTGTATGCTCTTCTCTCTGTTTTTCTCAGGGGAACCATTTATTGATGGAAAAGCTGTTCCATATGATCCGAAGTATCATGAGGAATGGATAAGAAACAATGCCAAGGCAAATGAGAGAAATAGGCGCAATGATAGACCACGTAACTTTGATAGGTCAAGAAATTTTGAAAGGAGAAGGGAAAACATGCAGAATCGGGATTTTCAAAACAGAGAGCCTCCTATGTCTAATCAGGGTATGCAACACTCTGCGGCCACAGTGGGTGGAATGCCACAGAACAGTATGGGAGGGCCAGGTGGTCCTCCACCACCACCTCCTGGCAGCTATCCTAGTGGAATGACCCATAACAACATGCCTAGTCAGGGTATGCAACACCCTCGTCCCAATATGGGTGGAATGCCACAAAACAACATGGGAGGACCAGGCGGACCACCTTCACCGCCCCCCGGCAACTATCCACCTCCACCACCTCCCGACAACTATCGACCTTCACCACCCCCTGGTAGCTATCCACCTCCACCACCCCCTGGCAACTATCCTGGTGGAATGACCCATAACAATATGGGTGGGCCGGCAGGGCCACAACAACCTCCTAACAGTTATATGGGTGGAATGCCAAACAACTTTGGAGGGATGCAGCCAAACAATGTGGGAGGGATGCCACCTCCCAACAATATGGGAGGAGTGCCCCCAAATGCAGGATGGTCTAACAACACGGGTGGGAATTATCAGGGAATGCCATACCAAGGTCCACCATCATATCAAGGTAGTTACAACCCCAGCAGGGATGGAAACGGTACTGGTGGCAACCAGTAAAATCATGTTTTAGTTGAGAATGTAGATATGGAAGGAAAAGAATGTACCGGTTACTAATTTGATATCTTTGTTTGGATGTTTACAAGCAGTTTGTTTGTGGATGGACTTCTATCTAAAGAGTGAACCTGCTATGCTTGTATTGCATAATTTTGAGTAGCTAGTAGCTAGAATTATGATCCATTCTGTTCTTAATATTTCTTCCCTTGTTCTAATATTTCGTTAAATTTACTTTATGAAGTTGGGAAAGGATGGTGAGATTCAAAGTTCACCTATTTCAAAATTAGGTCGAAAGATATCATTTTGTGACTGAAAAAGTCTTTGTTTACAAGAATTTTAAGTTTAAAGAAAAAAATTACAAAAAATAGTAAATTCTGGCAACTGTTACAAAAAAGAAATTGAAAGTGTAACATCATACTTAATATACCAATTAAAGACTATATTAATTTAAAACGTTTGTTAATGTTAATAATTACAACTTATTGTTCTCAAATTATCAAGTAAAGTGCCTAATTGCCATGTGATTTATGGGTCTAAAGACAATTGCTTTCCCAGAAATTTCCAATTAAGGTCAAAGAATGGCAAAAGCAATTGCCTTCTATTACATATTTTTGTTTATAAATTTCACTTGAGAGTTTCAAACAAAATCTTGTATCGTAAAATATGTTTAACAACTATTGTCCTTTTTGTAGCATACTAGCATTTTGCCAAGTAAGCGTGTCTTTATGGGTATGATACTATGATGGCAAGCCCCGGCCGCGGTTGACTAGGTCACAGGTGGACCATGCGTTGACTATGATCGACTTGATTAGGTCATGAGTTGAGGTTAGGCCGAGCATGAGCAGGTAGTGATTCGATCGTTATTTTAAAAATAATGTTTTTGACGTTTTTTTTTTTATAAATATGGTCAGGTCACGGGCTGGCTTATCCTAGCCCGTTGGGCCACAGGCCGAGTCGGGCCACTAAACAATCCTGCAACCAACTAATGCATTTTTAAAAATCTGTTAAATCGAAGTTTAAAAAATTCAGTCAATATTAGACCATCATAAAATTGGTTAAAGATTAAATAAAATTAAAGAACTTAAAATATAATTAAAAGAGATTTTCTTATCTATCGAAAAATTTAAAGTTTAATTAAAAAATTAAATGAAATTAAATGATTTATTTTAGATTATAAAAAATTTTTAATTTACAAAAATTGACCAATTAATTAATAAATTGATCAATTTTTAACAATAATAAATATTAAAATAAATCGAACCGAAAAGTTGGAATGTTCAAGTATTTTGCGATTGAACAAGCCGAATTTAATCATTAGTTTCTATTGTTAAAATGAAAATTACTTTAAAATAATTACCTTTCCTATTAAATTAAATTATACTAATGCTGGACTTTCTCATGACAACATATATTAAATTACATGTATTTTACCAGATTTCCTCTTCATTTAATAAAATTACGAAGTCTTTGGTTGTTAACTACATGATACATGCTATACATCTTTTTTTTATGTTATTTTGAATTTAAAAATTTAAAATTTTGTAATTTTTGAGTTTGTATTATTAATTAAAAAACTTAATTAGTTCGACCGATTCTTTTATAAAAACTTTGAATTGTCCAATTTTTTTGTTCAGTTTTTAAGTTTTCATTTTGATTTACATCAATAACTCTTGTTATTAAAAATTGATCAGTTATTAATTAATTGGTCAATTTTTATAAATTAATAAGTTGTTATAAATTAAAATAAATCAACTAATTTTTATTTAACAACATTTTTTAATTAAACTTCAAATTCTTTGATTTCTTTTAATTATGTTTTAAATTCTTTAATTTTATTTAATCTTTAGTAGGTTTTATGACAGTTTAATAATCTTTTTAAACGTTAAACCTCTTATCTTACCGGTTTAACTTTTAGCCCAAGTTTTAAAACATTTATTTGTCGGATCAATCAGAAGTTCCAACTGCACTACAAGTATTGAGAAAAAAGATTCAGTAACTTAGTTCCCTTAGTAATCAATATAGTTAAATCACATAAATGTTTTACACTAATATTTGAATTTATATAGTATTAACTATTCGTTTAATATCACTGTTAAAAAGTCCATATTTAAGGTTATAAGTTATACCTAACAAAAAAGTTAATTTCAGAATTTCTAGCAATAAATTCTTAGGCTATAAAAAAGAAACGCTTATGTGAGCTAGAACTACGCATATTCTTTAGCATCATATGGCACATACTAAACTTGTTTCCTTTGTTCTCATAATCACCCTCCTGTTATACGTAGGTTCGTCAATCGTCTTTGTTTTCAAGATATAGTATCAGTCGTTTGATATATACATATGGATTTCTAAGACTTACCGTTCTCTTTGGATTTTTTGGTATTCAGATTATGGTTATGCAGACGATCGATGCTGCACTGAACATTATGAGCTTGGACGGTGCATACCAGGAGTGGATGACGATCCTGAGAAGAATGGAAAATGCTGGAAATTTTGCACTGAGGGATGTACGAAAGGAGGATTTTGCAAGGAAACTAGCAACAATAAACACCATTGTCACTGCTACTGCTGATCTCTTTAAACAACACTGCTATGCTATTGCTATTAATAACGAGTTATGTACGTGTTGATTGTTGTCAATGGCCACTTTGAATAAAACATGATATCTCCTGCCATATTCATCCTTTACTTTTAAGTTAAAAGTCTTGACAGAGGAACAGTTGAATAATGCATGAGAAATTTCAGATAGATACATGTATCCACAGTATGCAAGCCAAACATTTTGATAGATAATCACACGTTAGAAATGCAAGATCAGAAGGCTGAAAGTAAAGGACAAAAGAATAAAGTCTTTAGCATTATTAAGCTATCAGGCTTAGAACGGAGAAGTGAACACGAGAGATGATGCTTTATTTTAAAGACCGTCACCGGATAATGAAGTCAGACAACATCCTCCAACTTCACTCCTAAATTAATGCACAAGTGTTAAGAACTAAAGAAGATGAGATAAAAGGAAAGGGTAATACTAATACGGTTTTGAGTACTAAGCAGCTGAACATCAACGATGTCAGGAGTTGCTATATAAGATCTATAAGTATATATATATATATATATATATTTGAAGATAATCGAGCATAACACAAAAACAAGCTAAGGATATGAAAGGCGGAAAAACTAACCCAAGCCAACAGGCTTACCCTGTACACCCGGAACCTACTAGCCTTTCATCCTCATCAACAAAAGAACAAGAGCTATCTGAAAGTAAAATAGAATCTAAACAAGAAGGAGGAACATTCCATAAGTGTGATAAGTATATTAATCTCTACGTTTTACTTATTTAATTTTACATAATTATTTAGCGAGCCAATTTTACTTATTTACACTTTAACCTGCGTTACTCTTTTATTGTCACATTTGCATGTGGGTTTACAGGAAACAACCTTTTTATTATGTAAAAATAAGGCTATGTATTATCAGACCTCTTTTGACCTATGTTAATTGCTACATATCAGTTGTAACTAATTAGGGAAATAATAGATTTTTTATCTATGCTTTCTCTCTTTGTCTACTTGGTAGCTAATCCAAAGTTTAGGCAAATACTATACCTTGTTCCTCTTGATCCATGTGATCATTGTTTAGTCGGAACGTAGCGTACAGTCTCTTACAGTCGGAAAACTAGAGCTGATATATATACTCAGGTATTTGTAGTCAGTCCCATTGAAGAGGTGTTGTCGAGAGGAAAGGAAACACACCTATGGGAGGACATTTAGGTTATTTGGAGACAATCAAATACATACAAATTCTGGAAGAGAAATGAAGCAGATATCAGGACTTCAATCGTAAGCGTGACATTTCCCAGCGGAAAAAGTGCGAGACAGTTGCCAGTTCTGAAATCTTACAAACACCTATTCTACACAAAGTTTGGATGAATGTCATTTCTTAATTTGTAGAGGGTCTTTCTAAATCGAAAAAGGAGGGCCTCAAATTGAAATCAAGAGTTGAATTTCACATGTTTAGCATTCCACTGCCAAAGTTAAAATTAGTAATTTTCGCCCGCGTACAAGTTTCTCTGCTTTACGAAGAACTGAAGTGGCTCGTCATTATATTATACACAACTACGACCTTCTTATCATAAAGGAGCAACTTTTTCAAATTGTATGACTAAACTATTTGCTTAGTATTGTGTACAAGTTGTATGGAAACTGACATGATCGACTTTTTGGTAAGTAACTTCTGAAAAGAGTCGATCAAGGTTCAAGGAGTGTTATTAATAATGTCAACAGCCTAGCATCTTTGCACGAAGAGCGATTTCTTAACCTATCGAAATTGTTTGTTGTCTCTTTTGGAATGGTAGTATAATAGCATATTTCATTCGGTTATTTGATATGATAATCAAATCAGTATTCCTAGACATCCCATTTCAAAACATTAGTATAAAAACACCAATGAAGTTTACCACAAGAAGCAGAAGGCAATTAATTGTAAGGCAGGAGATCGTAAGGATAGATTAAAATCTTAATTTCATAATGACTGGTGGCAAAAGAACTAAAAATATGCAAACTTCTACAAATTTGTATTATATGCTACCATCTATAACCATGAACTTACATCGGATGAGCCTGCAAAGTTAATTTCATCGATCCAATTAGGATCTTTCGGAAACAATAGCAAGATTTTAGCAATGCCAAGCAAGTGATGTTGGAGCAGTCACCTAGCCCTCCATATTTTTCATACTTGGTGTTGATGCTTTTAAAGAACCTGAATACTTCAGGGATTTGTAAGTGAGCGACCTGCAGAAGGAGCAGCAAGCACCCCATCCATGGACTCCATTTTCTTGCTTTTGGCAGACTGGATTTGCTCTGCAAGGGAAACTTCTCTTGGAACATTTTCTCTCTTAATGAACTCAGCATCCAGTTTTTCCCAGGTAGGGTTTGGGGAAATCAATGCATCTCCTTGACTAATCCACTGACCTTTGATGGCCTTCTTTTTCCGTAGCTGACATAAGGACAGCATATCCCACAACAAAGCAACATCAGACACCCCAAAAGGACTAGTTGAAATTTAAGCAATCAGTTATGGCTATAAAGATTCATCATGAATATCGTTGATACATGTCAAGATACAAGAATAAGAAGATTGTTGGAGCACATGTTACTGCATTAAAAGAAAATACAATGGAGTGATAATATTACTTCTGGTTGGCAGAGCTCCAACTTAGAAGCCAGGTAAAGGCTCTATTACTGCTTAGGAATGAAGATCACAAAACTCTTCAATTTATTTCTCACTCTGATAGATGCATAAACCTCTTATCTCATTTTCAAAAATTGGCTTGCAGGTTTCATCACTTCTAACATAACAGGCGCTGTACAATAAGTTTGATCAAACATATTATCCCTTTTTGATATTATTGGCTACTAATGACACTCTGTAGCCACTCTGTAGCCAACCTCAACTTACTTATTGATTGCCAAAATGCTTGAAAATGAGTATTTCTTAGACGAAGTTACCTTTGTCAATCTTCGCTTGAGAGTCATAGTTTTAGAAATTGAAGACCATTCTTTCCTTCGATTTGATTTTCCGAGTCTTTTCCTCTTTGCTTCTTCCCTTGCTTTTGCTTTCCATTCCCGTTCTATTTTCTTTTGGGCAAATCTCACCATCTTTGTTGCTTTTGCCCGTGCTCTTTCCATCTTCGCTTGTTCCTTTGCATTTGCCTTGTCCATGTCACGTTGGAGTTTCTGGACTGTTAATTCTTCCTTTAATTTCCCATAGCTATCCCAATCTAGCTCCTCTTGGTCATTAGCTCCTGTCTTAGCTGCTTTCGCTATGCCATATGCCCATGAGACGAAGAACTTCTGTCCTAGCCTTTTCCATTTCAGACGAGTACCCCACAGCTTTTTAAGTGAAGTGCTAATTTTGGCCTTGGTCTCATCACTGAAAGAAAAAAGAAGTTTTATATATATGTGCGTGTGTGGAATACAAGGGCTAAAAAAGGAAACAAAACTGTAGATCATACAGTGGACTCTATTGGCCAGAGGATAAGACGAATTTTAACTATATCACTTCTGTATTCCATAACATTACAATTTTTGGCCCCGGGTGAGTTAATTACTTATATCCTAACTTCAGGACTCATTTGAGGCTCCATCTAAAAACAGCATGCAAGTACTCGTTGTACGTCTCCAAAATGGTATAAAAATATTTGAAGGTTTTGAGGATCCATCAAAGAGCAGCTTGCAAATGACTCTTGTTCATATATCTCCAGAATGGTAAAAGTTTCAAATTCAAACTGGTCATTGACATTTTATTTTTAACAATTGAATCAGAGATGGGATTAAGATTTTCATTTAGTTACATTTCAATAGACAGTTTATCTAATCAAACTTATTTTTCCTTTCTAGTGACAGCAAAGTGAAAGTTATAATGGAGAAAAAATTTAATCGTTTCTTTTGAGGAAAATGACCCCATTAAGCCTCAAAAAACTTCATACAAATAAATTAAAAAGGAAGGATACAATGGCCACAGGCCTTTTAGAAGGGAATTCATCAAGCCAGGTGGCCAATTTGGTAGTCATGGTATGCCATCTAAAACTATGAAAACAATTTTAGTCTTAATAAAAGTAAATTGCAGTTGGAATATCATTTTCCCCAATCTTCAGGTAGTCTAACTCGTGACTCCTAAATGTGCCACTTGTTTGATGAGTCCTCTTTCAGCAGGTTTGTTACTGACTTTGTTAGAAACACTTGGAATAGTCTGTTCCATTTTAACTAGTTTGTGAACAAGATAATTAAAATAAAAAGAATTAGGACTAGTACATAAAATTGTTGATTTGAAAATATAGTGATTTGTTTCCCATTTCCTAATGTTTCTTTTGGTTTGTCATAAAACAGTTTGGGCAACACAATATTGTTAACCTTTTCCTTTCCTGAACCCCATCCAACCTAAGTGAGGATCTAAACCAAAACCTTGGTCCTGGGAGGGAATGCCAACCACTAGGCTACTCACTCAATCTCTCCTATTTACTGAAATACTAATCCGGTATCATAATCAAGAATTATATCAGTAGAGCATTATGTTAGAAGCCAGCAATATGGAAACTCTTAGAATAAGTACTCACAAGATTTCAGTACCTTTGGTAAAGTTACCAACTTTCAGTTTTAGTTAATCAATAGGGGATCCAGCATGATGGACAGCTGTTTTTCTAAATTTCTTATCCATTCTAATACTCTCCAAGTATCATGTTAAGTCTGTGGATGTAGATAAACTCATGTTTAAAATATTTCTTGAGCAGTACAATAAAGATCTTAAACACACAGAAAAAAAAGGGTTCACCTGTGAGCCAGGGGATGCTCTGACATCTTCTTTCTGACCTGAAAGTCATCGAATATAACAAATCAAAAAGCATCTTAAATAGGAAAATGAAGACATGTAACCAGAAATGATAATCATTACTTCAACATGTGACATGAAGGACATGAGGAGTTGTTAAAATAAGTCCTAAAAGTTCAAAGGTTTTCACTTTTCAAGTTTTATCAAAAGATCCAACTCATATCAGAAATTCTTGGACGTATAACCAACCTTTTCAGGTAAAATAAAGGATATTGCAATAGTAGAGAAGACAATGATTTAAAATATACTTGACAAGTTGCACTATAAGTAATTGAAATTGAAATTTGTTCTCTGAATTTTTCTCAAAAGGTACTTTAAAAATTACAATAGGCATTCATCTTAAATCAAAGGTTAAAAAGAAAGTACATGACTCACTTTGATAGGAAAATTTCACTTTGATGTGAAAATAAAACAATAAGTTTATTGTCTCCATTAAAATTGGCCTTGATTTTTTACTTTATCATATTTTATTTTAATTGTTTATACATATTCAAGGAGTTCATAAATGAAAAGTCGAGGGAATGAACAAATTAAAGTCCCATTAAACTCTATCCTGAACGCTGCAAGAAGCAGTAATGACAATAGATGTCTACATCTAGGAAATTTTTGTTTTTGGAAAGAAAAATTGGTACATCAGGTAACACAAATGTCCTTTCACAGTAGTGAAGAAAACCAGCACTAATTAATTCTTACATGACTTCACCTGGGGGTCTCTTAAGGCCTCTATTGTTCTCTGCTTAATTAGTACACGAGTCTCTACAGCAAGTTGAAAACAATTTCAATTGAAAATCAAGCAGAGAGGTATTTAAAAGGAAAACTGGAAGTGGATAGAGAGCTCAGTGAATTAGTTGTCTGCTTTGATCAGACTTACCTGCAGGATGTTGTTTGCCTTTGTTCCAAGGAATCTTCCCTTTATTGCCATGCTTTCTCTTTCTTCTTTTTCTATCATTATCAACACTCAGAATATCAGAACAGTCATAACCATCCAGCTGAACCTCACCGCTGTAATCCTGCTTCTCAATGGGATGTATACCAAGTTTTGACTGGAAATGCTTGCCAGGACCTGATGTCTCTACTTCATCAACACTGATTAGTGATGCTTTAATGTGTACATTTCTTGGGTTGGAACTAAGAACAGCATATGAGGGGCATTTATTCTCCATTGGTCTGTGATAACTCCACAGTACTATGTTTGGTTGAAATTTTGTGTACTTCACCATTTTCTCTAGTGATCCCCAAGAGATACTGTTGTGTATATTGCTGCAAGGAATTTGTAGAACGTGCAATTTCCTTCAGAGGGTGAAAAGATAGCAGATAGTTAGCATATGATGGAACTATGCAGACTGCTGAAGCATGTTCCTATCAGAAACACCAAATATTTCTGTAAAATGCAGAGATGGAAAAGAAATTCAACGTCTTATGTTAAAGAACTCAACAAATGTGAAAATTATTCAAATGGCATTATAGAAGAGCTGATCTTTGGAAAGGATTAAACAGAAACCCATCCCCTCTATGCAGTTGATAATATCATAATAATCAAATATCGGTCAGCAACAGATTCCTTCTCCCAAAGCATGTTGGAGAAGTACATTACTCATGTAAATCACGAACTGAAATGGATAATATGTTTCATGGACACTGTTAAAATGTACATGTGAACCCATTCCCCAAGACCAACCTAATAATGCAAACAAGTATGGGTCTCTGGCGTCTGGTGATGTTATAAGCAAAGGAGTTTCAAGTTCTTCTGCAGCAAATGGGCAGCCATCAAGACCTCAAGAATCGATTCAATAGTACTCGGAGCTATTCAAGTACTAGGACCCAGAATACAGAACGAAACCAAAGAACATTACGCACCGAATTGACACACCCTTCTCAATCTATCAAGAAAACATAGTGATGATATCATTGAAATAATAAGGCAATGTTCTTTCGTCTCTTGTACAACATTGTGTGGCTGCTAAGAAAGCCATGCAGTTTCATCAGAGCTACAATTCCTAATATAAATAAAAAATCCAATTGATGAGGGAAACTCCATAATGAAACTATGCTCATAATACCCACCACTAGGAAGATGGAATTAAACCGTTACTTATAAAAATAGTTGAAAATAGTTTTGGGTCAGGTGTTGATATATACCAACTTACTACCAGTATAAAAACTTGAGTAACCATTTCATAAGGGAGACTAACATGAATTGAACATCTCTCTGGTTTCTATTTTCTCTTCTGTGTGCTCTCTCTCTCTCCTCTCCTTCTTTTGAATTTTCCTTTTCTCTGATTTTTTCTTCTTTTTTAATAAAAATTCAGGCCACATAAACATTTGAAGTAAAGTGCCATATTTAAACCCATACACGTACCCAAGGTTCATCGGACCAGTAGAGAAATTGAGGTTTTATTCATTGCTTTTTCGGTTGTTTCTTGAGGAGTAAAAGAAAACAAAGAACCGCAGAAGAGCAACTACTAGTTGAGGCATTTCAAGTTCATTTCTTATTTGCTATCCATAACTGAAAATTTTTGAAACCAGAACAGAAAAGGCAACCCAACTGCGGAAACAAGTCAAGTATGCAGGAAAGGTAAGAAAGTTAGGGACTTACAAAGGAAAAACCGGCATTTCAGATTACTAAAGTGTAGGCTGCTCTACTCAGAAAGCAGGTGGCACTGAGAATTGTGTCTTGGGTTTACTAATTATCTCCTTCTGTTAAGTGTTTGCAGGAGGCAAGATTAGTCCTTTACCTCACTAGCAAAGAAGAGAAGAGGAGGGGGTGACGAATTTGAACCTAACATTGAGGATTAGCTTTTCGCAGTGGTTCAGCCTCTCCTCTCCTATGTTTTAGCTGCCTCAGCTTTCGTTTCCTGTTGACTACCCTTCACTATTGACTCTTCCCCGGGCTTCGCTTATTGGCATCTCTAGTTTTAGTGTTTTACTGTGTAATTTTGGATGTAGAAAAATTAAGACTTATCTCTTGATAGTAGCTACTCCTCTGAGTTATTACAAAACATGGTAAAGGCTCAAATTCACAGGACTCATTTCAATATATTAACTTTCACAAATCCTAATAGCTCATAGACTGTTTTAGATGGGAGATTATAATTTGTGGCAAGGTCTCCACCAAACCTGTGACTCCTTTATGTTGTTGTGAAGTACATTAAGTACTCCATAGAAAATAACTTGTGATGCTAAAGGTTAGAAGTTTTAATTGTCATATTAAAATTTTTGGAGAAAGAAAAGACCTTTAAGAAATTACTTATAAATTGAGTTAAAATTTATTATGAACCATCCATACTGAGTTTAACTTTATCCCATGTTATCATTTACCTCCTAATAGCCAAAAGACATTAGCTTTATCCCAAGTTAAGACATGACCTACATCATATCCTTTACTAACTGATCAAGTTTATGAGGGAAACTAACAACTTTAGAGATTGATTAAACTTGTTATGTAGATAACTTCTTCGCTATCTTCGGAGGATTTCATTAAAAAAAATTAAATATAGTAAGCCCCTCATAAACCCTTGTATAACTTCATGCTTTATAATGTTCATGAAAAATACTAAAAGGTGAAACCTTTTCCGTAGGCTATCCCAAACTTACCGGCTAGTATCGACGACGATCAGGCTTTTGGTTTCTGGTCAGCTATCTCTGTCTCTCGTCTTTTTGCTTGTTCATCTCACTTGGGTATCAGTTATTTGTGCAGTTGGGTGGAGTTCACTGAAGCTTTTTTGCCCGTTCTATTGATCATGGGCACCTTACTGATCACGGGAACTTTATAAAAGCTTGTGTCTTTTCATTAGTTGTTGAATTTGCAGTTTGTTATGTGGTTGATTTTATCAGCGCTTGTTGGTATCTGTGCTTGCTTTTGTTGGTCGGGTTGTTAGCTGACGTTCATACGCGCGTCTTCATGAAGAATAGGGCCCCCAAGTGCATGATATTGAAATTTATATATTTACTTATTACCACATCTTGTCAATTCGATGTAGTGCTTTTGGATATCATCGGAGGAACTTTTCGTGATGAAGTACTGTTCTTTGAAAAACTAGTATATGTGAACGCTTGCGTTAAACTGATTTGCATGTATAAATTAATTTCGATACATGTATTAATGTTTGCATTAGCACAAAGGCCACTCCGATGAAATTAAGCAGAACTTAGTGGTGACCGCCAGTCGCTAGTGCCTTCAATTTGCCATGGTTTAACCGTCTCTTCCTCAATTACTGCTTCCCTTCATATATTGGTTCACATTGCTGAGGAAATAAGTTCAGCGCTTTTTTTTTTTTGCTTTTGGCTTTTGAAAATGCTTAAAGTGCTGATCCTTTTGAGTTTTCAATGTCTTGTCAGACTATTCTCCGACTTGAGATACCATTTTCACCTTTCATGGTCTGTTTACCATATCTTGCCAGTCTTTAAAACTCGTCTTCATCTTTTGCTGCTTGAAGTTATTTTCTGGAGAAATGATCGGTAAGTTGTTCCTTGAGCAGGTGTTTGGAGCATTGATTTAAGGAACAAGTAAAATGGATTTAACGTCGAAAGGTATAGCCTGGGTTGGGAATATTTGCCAGAAGTTTGAAACTATGTGCAGTGAAGTGGATAACATCCTAAACCAGGTATTTTCATTGTTTCTATTCTAGTTATTCTTCAGTTTGTACCAATATGATGGTGTAAAAGTCATAGACCATCAATTAACAGCTGTACCTCCACTTACCTTTTCTATGCATCAAAAATTGCTGTGCCTCCACTTTGATCAAGCTACCTTAGTTCTGAAGTTTTCTTATGCATTTACTGCTTCTTGATTTGCAGGATACAGTGAAATATGTTGAAAATCAAGTAAATAATGTTGGTGAGAACATGAAAAGATTCTATGCTGAAGTAGTTCAAGATATAAATCCTCTTTTACAGAATTCTTCAAAGAATGCAACTCATGTAGAGCCTTCTGATACAAATCCTGCCACTTGTACTTCTGTTCAAACAACAATTAAAATTCAGGGAGATGATGAGCACAGTAATAATCAAGAGAAATTCCCTGCAGCTGAAGAGCAACCACCTATTTCTAATGATGCTGAAGTTGTTGAAGATATTAAGCCTCTCTTACAGAATGCTATAGAAAGCGCAACTCTTGTAGTGCCTTCCAATGCAAATCCTGCCCCTCATTCTTCTACTCAATCAATAAGTAGAATTCAGAGAGATGATGAAAATATTATTCTTGAAGAGAAATCCCCCATTGTTGCAGAGCGATCACCTGTTTTTGAGGATGGTGAAGTTGTTCAAGTTATAAATCCTCTTTTACAGAATGCTACAAAAGTTGCAATTCAAGTAGTGCGTTCCAAGACAGATTGTGACACCAATACTTCTTCAGAGTCAACAATTAGAATTCAGAGAGATGATGACCATGTTATTTATCAAGAGAAATTCCTTACTGCTGAAGAGCAATCACCGGTTTTTGAAGAGAGATCATCCATAGAGCTCATGTATTCTGTGCCTCCAAAGGACAGGAAGATTCATGCATCTAGTGAGCTTCACTCTTCAGATCAATTGGGTGCTCAAACTTTTGAGGAAGTGCTTGAAGGTACAAAGTCTGATGTAGCATTAGGAGACACAAAAGACGTTTTAAAAGATGAGAACTCTGATGTGAACTTTGAAGAAAATGAAGTGGAGGAGACCTTTACAAGACAGAGGCTTGAATTGTTTTCATCTGACATGAAAGAATCTTTGGAAGAGTCATTATTGAATGAATTTATCGATGATGATGGCAATGTTCCATGTGGACTTCTTGCTGAGGTTTCACATGTGACTTCACTTCATGGAGAGAACTTTCAGTATCCTCAAAGGGAAAAAGTAGCTTGTGGTGGATTTTCAGTTGGTCCTGACTGTCTTTATAAAGATAGAAGTGCAATTTTTTTGTCAAGTGATTTCCCATGGCCAACATGTGAGGAGAAAATAGTGCAGGACCTTGCGTGCTCCAACAGTTCCTTAAAATCAGGTCACTGTAGTGAGCTGGAGAATTCATTCTACAGTACCCCTACCATCATAAGTTCTTGTAATGATCCTTCTAGCGGGGCCAGTCACGGTTCTTGTAGTTCTGGTTTTCTCTTATCTTCCACATCTGGAACATATGTATGCTGTAATAATGAGATGGAAGATATGGGAACTACCTCCTCCAACAGCATTATTTCCTTGGAATCTATGAGTAAGTATTTTGCTATTTCTTATTTATATGCAATATTTAGTTACTTCTACAACTGTTTGTCCTTTCAGTTAAATTTTTGATAGAGTAACAATGTCTGTGGAAATGTTGGAATATGCCTTTGGGGTGATAATTTCGAGCTATTATTTGATGCTTGGCATTTCTTTGGAAAGGGTTGAGGGGTCACTTGCCTTTGGCTGACAATTTTCTAAATATGGGATTCTATTCTACTGATTCTTTCTTTCCAGTTATTTTGCGTGTATTCAAGAGGATTTCTTGCAGTCTTTATTGTCTGCTTTATCCAGTAATATTTATTTAGAAAGTTGTATGTCATCTTAGGCATATGAAGTGATTTCTAAATATTCTTGGAAAATGGTCATATGGTTTAATGTTAAGTTGCTGTTCTTTCTATTGATAAAAACTGAGTTTTCCTGGGTGATGTAATTATAAAAAACCAAAATTGAATAGCATATATATCTATCTATTTTGTTTGTGCATGTATGTTAGAGATTATTGTTAAGCAGTGGAGAAGCATCAGTTTAGGCATCATGTGAAGAAGTATTTATCAGTTTGTTTGGCTTTATCTGGCAGGTATTCAGTGTAGGTAGTTGTCACTCAAGGCAAGGCCTTTGTGTGACCTATCTTGAACTCTGTGCAATTTGACATGAGAAAATGATTATTCACAAATCCACTATTTCCTTTCAATAATGCAGTAAAAAGTAATATGAAAGAGGATATCTCAATACTTTTAGGTTTGCAAGGCATGTTGGGTCTGGATATTGTTTCTTCCAAAAAAAGAGAACAGGAATGGTCAATCTATTGTTACTTCAAGCTAACTGTAAATGCATCTGACAATATGTTGTAGCCCCCCTGTCCAATACAATCTTCATCCATTTGTTGGACTTTGGTTTCCTGCAAATGATAAGTATTCTAGTCGCAATGGTTTGTGATTCCTAGATCACACCCTTCTGCGAAAATATGCCGTTAGGAGCAGACATCTTCATCCTGTAAGATGTCAAGAAGTCTAAGTTGTTCCCTTATGACCTTGCTATTTATTTATTTGTTTGCTGCTATGTGCTTTCCTCTTCGTTGGATATTAAATATACTTTTATCTAAAAACACCATTATTTGATTGTCTTCTTATTCAACTTTTGCTATTAATGTTATTTCTATATGTTGTCATAAAATCATGTACAGGAAGTTCCAGTAGCTGTGGTTATATCAGTGATGATATGGAAGTAATGGATACAGTTGATTTGACTGATAAGGTGAAACCGGAGGAGAGCTGTGTCTCTGTGGACATTAGAAAACATCACGGAGTCTTTTCTAGACCTCGGACTTTCAGATCATACAAGGTTCACTCTTGCTCCACCCTTTTCATGGTTATACATGTGTTTGGCCCCATTGATGGAGCATTTATGGATTTGCTACATCTTCATCTTTCAGACATCTCATTGTTTTTCTAAGTCAGGATGCTTGAATAGAATTCTCGGGAGTATATTCCGTGCCATATTTATTTGAAAATCAAAGGAAAACGATGCACAGTTAAAATTTGTGTTGATGCCTTCAACTTTTGGAATTCCTAAAACTAAACTACAACAGCACCACCATATAGAAAACTAACAACCCTACTTTGTTTTTTGCTTTGAAGAAAATGATCAAGGATGCTTTTACGCACAAGAAAAGATTAATCAAGGAGTATGAGCAGCTAGCTATTTTGTATGGAGACCCTGATTCAGTTTATGGCCAGGATACAATGCAGAGACACTTGTGTCCAAGTGGCCCTTTAGCATCGGAACTGAATTTACAGAATCGTGAGAAGCATGACTCTGACTGGGAGCTCTTGTAAACGATTCAAGAGGCTGAAGGAAACAACTGGCGATGAGGATGAGGTTGGTTAAACGGTTGGACTTGGACAAACTGTTGCTCCTGGTAAATAAAGCTGAAGATGGTGCCCCCTCTTATGAATAATAAGCAACCCTTTTCCCTGCTGTGAATAGAATAATGAGTTGGATGTTAGTGTTACAGAGATTTTATTTAGAGGACTGCTTACAATTTATTTGGGAAACTTGGAAGTGATTTCTAGTAGTTTAACAACTTAAGAGTTTCCATACTCCAATGCCATTTATTGTCACATCTCTATGTGAGCCTTTCAGAAATAGTCTCTTTACTATGTAGGAATAAAGTTACGTATTATTAAACTTCTCCGAGATTTCGGATTAAGTGTGAGGATGACGACGACGAGTGCCTTTCTAGTTAAACACCGTCCCTTTGCGGAATCATATAGTATATGTTGTGTTCTACAAAGCAATGGCTGCGAGGAATCTAACATGGAAGGAAGAGGGAATCCTCAATTCTAACAATGCAATTAACTCAAAAGATCCTAAAATCCTGAATTCTAACAATGCAATTAACTCAAAAGATCCCAAGTTATTCCTTAACAACGTGCAATATATGGATAATTTCAAACACAAATTATTCTCCAGCCTGACTTAATAAAAGGACAAACAATATGGTTGGGTCGGATGCATCGGGCCCAAGTCCATTCTCACAGGCCGATCGATCAGTCTCACCCCATAGACTGATTTGGGCTTAATCCACACTTTCACAACCCATTAGCATGAGGAACCCTCCCATGCACGAACGTCAGGGGCGTGGAAACATGAAACCTAGCAAGAAAT
>JANZLH020000428.1:756584-766623 GCA_026770325.2 Erythroxylum fimbriatum
TTGAGCGTCGGAGGGGCTATTCGGGATCTCACCCCCGACGTGCCTTTCTTCATTTTGCAGGTGTTTTCTACGTGAAGATCGTCACAGGAGGTTACCAATCGATGAATCCAAACGGCAACGCACCGTTCGGCCAAAATCCGGCTGAACCACAATATAAAAAATCTTTCAAAAGAAGAGGACAGGTTTTTCAAAAACCTCTGACCTTAAGCCTTAAACCTTAGCCACTTCGCAAACAAACTGAAAAAACAGAACCGCTTACTGAGACGGACCATTCGACTGACAGTCCAAAGAGAATTTTGAGAATATGATAATGAGCGAAGCTTACGGTTTCCATGCTCGTTGCCTTCGCTTTCTCGCCGCGAATCCCTTCCCATTTCCTTACCGCCACTGCCACCGTCGCCCATTCTCCGCCAACACCATCACCAACAGCCCGCCGTGTTCGGTTTCCATAGCCAACAAGAAAGAGAAGGTTATCGTGATTTCTGGTCCCACTGGTTCTGGAAAGACCCGTCTTGCGTTAGAACTCGCCAAGCGTCTCAACGGAGAAATTATTAGTGCGGACTCTGTCCAGGTCGCTAACCTATCCCTTTTTCTTATTTTTCATCCGACTTTCATGTATTATGTTGGAGACAGTGAGGATGCTTGTGGGTGTCTGTTTATATTCTGCTTTCAGACTTATTCGGAAATGTGAAGCGATTTTGTCGTTATAAATACGTTTAAAACTGGGAAGTAAAGAAAAGAAAAGCACATTGCAGTTCTCACCATTGCTGTTTTTATCTGAGGAGAAAATTTAGCACCTTCACTGGTTAGCTCGGTGAATTTAGTTTTTGAAGAATTGCCTCGTGGTGCGCGTTAACTTCGTAGCATATGTAGATACTAAAGTGTTCCGGTGCTAAATCTGATATAAACATTACGATGGATTGAAATCGTTGAATCTTTCATTCTTACTAATTACTGTTTGATGAATGGAGAAAGGGTGTTAAGAACCATGGACTAAGTAAATTGAGTTTACTCGCCTTTTAGTGCAGGTGTATCGTGGTCTTGATGTTGGATCTGCAAAGCCTTCCTTAAGTGACAAAAAGGTATTTATTTTAGCGTTTTTGGTTTTTAGTACTTTGCGTTTACTGACATATCCCACTCTTTGATCAATAAATTAAGATAAAGCATTCCAAGTAGTTAATAAGTTGCATGTTAAATTGGTTATAGGTATGCACATAACTTGGGTTTTTTTTTTCTTTTTGAACAAAGACATTGTAGAAGTTGTTGAAAGAAGATCAGTTATGATCAATGCAATGATTGATGCTCTGTTTCTGATCAACCTTCTTTTAGGCATGTTAATTGTATGGAGTCTGTTGCAATTCCCACAAGCATACATTACAAGTTGTGCTCAGTGAGAGAGAGGGAGTGAGTTGCTATCACAACTTAAAGTAGTGCCTACGATTTTTCATGGCCACAAAAATATTAAAGAAGAAACTGTGAACAAATGAAGATCGCACCTGTTATTATCTCATTTTATGCAGGTTTCTTTTATGTCTATGGCAGAACCAATGGTTCAATTGGGTTAGCCAATAGTGCATAGTCTTCGCTTTCTCCACAGAGGTCCACCCTCACAATTGAACCTTGGTAGATTAGGGGGAAATAAGCCTCCTCAATAACTATGGCCAACTTCTGGGACTTATTTTGGTGAACTCTTCTATGTTCTTTTTGTCTACAAATCATCATCAAACTAAAAGGGAAATGCTTAATTGTAAAGAATGAAGCTAGATATACAGAAACTTATACTAAAGTCTTGTTTCTAATTGAGTATGTGGAGATTATATAGTGCTATATTGACTACAAACTTTATATCATATTACTGCTACTCTATGTGTACGTGTCTGAATTCAGGCAGAATTTAGCAAAATTTTCGTAGGAAAAAAGAAGTGTTATCCCTTTCATATCATACATAATCATTTATAAAGTCGTCTGAGCAACCTAACCATTATTCACTCTGGTGTGGCATTTATTTCCTATTAAATTTGTAAATTATGTTATTTTTCTACAAATGTTGTCAGTTATTTGAATCAGCTGGTGTAGTTAGGTTAACTTCATTTTGCAGGAAGTGCAACACCATCTGATTGACATTTTACACCCATCTGAAGGTATATTCTCTGAGGAAACATTTATCTTACAAGAGTGTTATATGACATCTAGTTTATGCTTATTTTCTTTTGCTACGTTTCTTTTTTGCTTACCATTAAGATGTTTATCATGCACTGTCTTTTCAGATTACAGCGTCGGACAATTTTTTGAAGATGCAAGGCAAGTCACACAAAATATTCTCAGGAATAACCGTGTGCCTATTGTGGCTGGTGGGACTGGATTGTACTTACGATGGTAAGTTATCTTTACAGTTGAATCCGTGATGAGCCAGATATAGAACTAGTGTTTCCCTGTTTTCTACGACGTATCTCAAACTTTTCAATTTATGAAATCCCTCAGATGCGGCCAGGACAACATTTTGGCCTGATTAGCTAATTATTGAGTGCACTATTATTAAAAAAAAAAGTGAAAACAAAGAGTCAAGAATACATATCCCAATAATATGATTAATTGTCTTATGAGTTTTTAATGTGTAATTAATATCAACATTTTTTTTTTCATAAAAGTTTGAGTTCATATGAACATAGGTATATCCTTTTAATTACATACACTCATTTAATTCTACACATATGTATATATATAAAGGATAAGCATATGATTCATTTAAGCCATATTTCTCCAATCTCTCCCCTTATATTAACATGGAATCAAAGCCACTCCTACTTTCTGTTGGTTTCCTTATAAATTTCTGCCCTGTGGGCCATTCAAAACGTCTAATCTTGCAAATTTCACGCACCAGATGTTCATTCTTGGGTATGAGGGGTGTAACGTGTGTGAATATCCCATGTTGACTAGGAACAAGTGCCTAATAAGCCTCATAAGACGTGAGCAATCTTTCTCCTCTTAAGGTTCCTTTTGGGGTAAATTTAATCCTAGCTTTATCATGGTATCAATCCCACTCCTAGTTTAATATCTGCCCTCCCAGATGTGTCTAGCCATGTGAGTTAGTGCAAATGTCTGGTCCAACAAACTTTTCACACCAAATATTCATTCTTAAGTGTGGGGGTATGTATTAATACTCCATATATACTAGGAATAAGAGCCTAATAGTCTTATAAGACTTAGTTTTATTATGGTCTCTTCTCAAGTGAGAAGATTTTTTTAAAATTTTTGATTAAGAGAATTTGTTCCTAAATAAGAAGACCTTTTTAGTTATTGATTTGATTGTTTTCTTTCCAAGTGAGAAGTGTGTTGTTGATTCAGTGAATATTTTTCCTAGTGAGAAATGTCTCGTGTTGGTTTATTTTTTGTTTGTAACAAGCTTGAGCATTGATGTTCTAACTTGAGGAGGTGTATTAGAATATTTATACGATTGATTATAATCACCCTTGATTTACCATAATCTAAACGGGATGTTATCTAGTATTATTATGTAAATCAAGAGATTTTATTACTTAATGTACACATCATTCTTCCTTATATTTAATGCTTCATTATGAGGGTAAGTCTTGGGGCAACTGGTAAAGTTGCTTCTTTGTGACCAGGTCACTGGTTCAAGCCACGAAAATAACCTCTTTGTAAAAATACAAAGGGAAGGTTGCGTATATCTTGACCCTTTCCAGATCCCTGCAAAGCGGGGAGCCTCGTACTGACTTTGACTTTGACTTTATATAATGCTTCATTACTATGTGACATACACAATAGCAATAAGAAACATTTAGCCTTTTGGTTTTTGTGTTCGTAGATGTATACTTTTATGTCAAATCATGCAAACCTTGTGTTAGTCTTTCTCTCCTCAAATTTCTTTATATTTATATTCTAATATCGTATGAATTTTATTATGTATATGAATGATGTCACTTAAGTCAATGATGTGTTTCTCATTTGAGTTAGATGCATTCGAATGAGTTTAACATCCCTAGTTTTTTTGCTCGCGATTAAGTTCACAGCGATCTTATCTCTTCTACTGTGTTAACATGGTCAAAACTCAGGATAAGCAGTTGTTTAATATTCTACCAAGGACATGAGCTGTTGTTTAGTATCCTTGCTTCCTTGCTCTGCCACCTGCCTATAAGCCCATATGTCTATAGATCCTTGGGAGACCAATTTTTTTTACCTTGAATGAGACCTTAGCTTGTCTCATGAGGGCAACTTCATAACCCACTATTTCAGATTCCACATATAATCAATTTACACTTCTTTCAAAGGCCTTCAGCTATGATACTGTTGGAGGTTGTGGCTCTAGTGGTTGGGCCTACAGTGATGTTACTCGTACTGTGGTAAAGGGAGTGGCTGTCTCCTTCCATAATCAATTAGGTATATCGAGACATTTATTATGCAATTCATGATCGTCCTGCTTGGGTTGCCAACATTGCACATTGAGATTGATGGTCATTTCAGTTGTGAAAAGTCAGTGAAAGGAGAACTTGTAACTGATTTTGTTAGTTTAAGTTATCAACTAGCTAATTTGCTTACCAAGTCTTTTAAAGGCACTCAAGAGAATATATCTGTGACAAACTTGGTACATATGACGTCTATGCATTAATTAGAGGGGGAGTGTTATGAATGTTGGGATATTCTTGTAATTATATGCTTGTAACCCAATTAAGTCTACTAAGATATATATATATATATACACACATACACACACACACATACATGGGCTAGGCATATGATTTGTGTAAAAGAGAAGAGGAAACAGAATGACTTATCGTTGATTAGCATTTAGCCATTTGCTTTTAATAGTAGGCAGTAAAGATAATCTTATTATTTACTTTCTATATAGGATCCCTAACATAGTTGTTCTAAATCTCCAAAATTGCCCCTCAAGTTGGAGCACAATTACCTAAACTTGTTACAAATTGTCTTTACCCTAAATCCATAATTCTCCCAAAGTACGTAGCATTGGAACATTCAGCATAAGACCTTTAGAAACTTCTAAAATACTATTCTTCACCTCTGGAAGAGTTTCATTTTGACACCACACTTGAAACATCATGCAACTTTTCACTCCCAGAAGAATTTTGGCGTGAACTTTCTTGATCCACCACTTGTGAAGTCAATTATAGGGAAGAGAACAACTGCAGTTGAGTTCTCCAACATTCAAGAATGAATTTAAATCTCTAAATCGATAATGTCTCCCCATCAACTTAAAATAAAAATCTGCAGAAGTGAACTTAAATTAAATCTTAAATAGGATCAACAAAGAAGAAATCTTTGGGACAAAATGAAAAATATCAATAGTAGCATGCTCCATGAACAGTATCACGTAGCTACTGCTTACAATCCATGTCATAAAGTGGTTCTTCCTTTTTTAAAGTTTTTTTGGGGCTCACATTGAAAATAGAATGACTTATGATATTGTTCACCACCACATCAACAGTTGTCATGTCACAAAGTAATCTTTCCTTTTGTTTTTGTAGGGTTTTTTTTGGGCTCATATTATGTAAAAAAGAAATAGAATGATTTATTATTGATTAGTGTTTAGTCTTCTATTTACTTCCTATATAGGATCCATAACGCAATTATACGAAATCTCTAACAATTAGCTTAAGCTGTATTCTCCAATCTCTCCCTTTACATTAACAGAGTAGAAAGCCATGCTAATGCTATCATCTTGAGTAGCTTTTTCATATGTTGTAATTCTATAGTTATACAGGTTTTCCAAAGTTTATAAGCAATCAGCTTCTCTAGATCTTTCCTTTTCGTAAGAAGATTTATCATCAGAATTTGCGTCAAAGTTATCTCTTCTCTGTTCATATCAACTACCATCTCTTGAAACTTGTTTCCTTGTTGACATTATACACTTAAATCTAGTGATAGGAAATGGAATGATATCCAACATAGCATTTTTGAAACTTGGAGCACCCCTTGGCCATGTATATCGACTAGTATTGAAACAAGATTACGATGAGGCAGTCAGTAGAGAGATATCGGGTTGTAAATTACTGGAAACACCTTAAATGCTGTCAATATTCTGAAGTGAGGTGAAACTAATGTAGCAAATGCATATAAGTATGTTGCTTGGAATTTGCAGGTTCATATATGGGAAGCCAGATGTTCCAAAAGCATCACTGGAGATTGCTGCTGAAGTATACTCTGAGCTTTCAGAATTTCAGAAGAATCAAGATTGGGATGCAGCAGTGCAGTTAGTTGTAAAATCAGGCGATCCAAAGGCTGAACTATTGGCTGCCAATGATTGGTACCGTTTGCGGCGCAGCCTTGAGATAATCAAGGTTAACTGGTGATCTTTTAGCTATAATGATGTGATATTGAGAGTTATTTTCTCTTAACATCTGCTGAGACACGTGTGTACTGGAATGCAACAACTGTTCTGTGTTAGGTTATTTTCCTTTTATAACTTGTTCTTTCTCATTCTCATTATTTGTGTATTGGTTATGGGATTTAGTTTTTTGTCAAGAAAGGAGAATTATATGACAGCAGCATGAGTTGCATGAACTATAATCATTTCATGTATCTGTTTCTTTTGACATGACAGGCTAGTGGATCTCCACCTTCTGCTTTTCAAGTTCCATATGATTCTTTCAAAGAACCATTCAGCACAGATTCCAGATACAGGTGCTACAGTGTGAATACGTATCAAGATGCAAATGAGTCAGTCAAATCAAAGGATTTGGACTATGAGTTCCTTTGCTTTTTCCTCTCAAGCCGTAGAATAGATCTCTATAGATCAATTGATTTTCGGTGTGAGGAAATGCTATCAGGTGGATTACAACTTGTCCTCTGTGGTATATAGTTACATATCTCCTGGTGATATCAAATTCTCTCATTTTGGTTGATTGGGAGAACTATAACCTTTATCATTTCATTAGATGAATATTTATCAAATTTTTATTTTTTTTAGAACTCTATTTGTTCTAGAGATTTAGGGTATTTATGATTTAAATTTGTTGAAGATATATAAAATTTGTAATATAACGGACATGATTGGCTTTACATGTCCTGTAGCATTGTCTTTCAGGCTGGCAAGCTTGTTGTCAATAGTTTCTCTTGGTCATCTATGTTACTGCTTACTTTAACCGCCAATCTTGCTTGCTGAACTTGTTATTTGAAAAGCTAATTTTAGTAAAGGTAAAAAGAGATTCTTATACTAAGCTGCAGTGTTTCCTTCATCATTTTGGATTATTTAACTATTTATTATCTCTGTGGATCCATCTTAATCATATCTCCTATAGCTTTTTCCTTTTCCTTTCATTTTACCGTGTTCCCCATATGCTAGTGGAAATATAGGTTAGAATAGTGCAAAATGATAATTTTCTGGTCTTAATTTGATAAGTTTCTTGAATAAGGCATCAATCTTGAGTTAAAATTTTGGTGCATGTGGTTTCATTATTCAACTCTGAATTATACTTTTTTTTTTAACTTTGTTTTGTTTGTAGGAAGTGATGGAATTTTGTCCGAGGCAAAGTGCCTTCTTGACTCCGGTCTCCTTCCAAATTCCAATTCTGCAACCCGAGCAATTGGTTATAGACAAGTACGTAACTTACATATGCTCACAATGAATTCCATGATGATATGCTGTTTCTAGTTTTTCTGTCTGTCAGTCTTGTCTTTTGCATGGTAGCTTGGATCTACCTGCTTCAACTTATCAACAAGCTATCTGTATTACCTTTTGGATCTTTATGCAACTACCTAGATAACTTTTAGATTAATATAACTTGTTAGATTGATTGGCAAAAATTCTATTTAAATTGATAATAATGTTGGCATTGCTCTCACAATTTCTATGATTCTATACGATTGTCATTTGTCTGGAATCTTTACATGTTCAGTTATGTTTATAACAGAAAGGTTTCTTTTATATGGTTTCAGACTATGGAGTATCTTTTAAATTGTAGGCAAGACGGTGGCATGAGTTCTGCTGGAGATTTTTATGCTTTCCTATCTGAATTCCAGAAGGCATCTAGGTATTTCTGCTTTGCAGTTGATAGAGATGTCATACTCCCCAAGGATCTTAATTTGTACTGTAATAGAACTGCAAGTTTCCTTGTTTATTTTAACTGGAAATTGCTAATGAGGAAAATAGTGGAAGTTTTATTTGTCATGCAACAGATTAAAACACCAAAGAAGGGTAATGTAAATACTTTGGGTAGCATGTGCTTTCTTATGTTACGTGGAAATGGGTGCCACTTTTAATAAACTTCCCTTTGCACTTTGCGTGATGATGTTATAACCATCATCATTTTTGAACTACTGGACATATAGAATTGAAATCCCCTGGCATATGAGGAGTTTGGTATTGGGAATTTTGAATGGCATCTCTTTTCGTTGTGTTGCAACTTTATTTTTAATCTTGATTGGGTGATGGCACATTCGGATCACAATTTTCTGATGGTATTAATATAGAGTTGGTTTTTATATATGGCTGTTTTATAACAGTTTCTCAAGCCCTTCTATATTTTGTTTGCAGAAACTTTGCAAAAAGGCAAATGACGTGGTTCCGCAATGAGCACATCTATCACTGGATTGATGCTTCTAAACCACTGGTATATTTTGCTTTGATTCTATATTTAAACTGCTTACGAGTGGTTATGCTAGTCCTTACTAAATGCATGTCTCTTGGGATTTTCTTTTTGGGTTTTCATAAGGGGGATATCGATGGTTCTCTCTATAAGGCTCTTAGTGCCTGCTGTTTATCATTGTGATCACATTTTTCTTTTGCTCTTGCATTCGTTGTTGTAGCTTTGCAAATGTTTGCACTCGTTAGCAATTCTGTGTCAGAAAGTGAATAACTCAATAGAAAATATGTGTTACAACTGTTGGGTTTTATATTCTAACAATTAAATCCTGTTGGGTTTTATATTCTAACAATTAAATCTTAAAGATATGCTTTTTTCTGTATTTTATCAAGAGGGTTGTACAATATTTATATACAATTTGAGGAAATTATAGTCCCTAGATTTAAGGGAATACAATATGGTAATCTACATTCATATCAAATAGAATCAACACTAACCTTATCCATGATAATGCTACTCTTTGTTGATTGTTCATAAGATTTGGTATGAGCTAGTTTATTTAGTAACGACTTTTTAATACTGCTCGCAACCTCAGAACAATGCATGTTGTCTAAGATGCTGCCCATTAAAAATGCCAATATTCTGAGACTTTCTAGAAGATGTCTCATGGATGTAATAGACAACACAAATCTTAGCGTTTTTGTATTTCCCTTCCTGCAGGTTTGCTAATTTCCTCAAATGCAATTTCTACAGGAAAAAGTGCTCAACTTTATATGTGATGCATATCATTCTCCAAGCCGGGCAGTGACTGTACCTGAATCTCTTCAAATGAAGAAAGACTTAACCCGCCAACAAGAAGTTCTTCAACTCAAAGGCTACCGCACCAAAAATAGGTAAGATCTTATAATAGTGAATACTGAAGAAAGCATAATTACCATTAGTTATGAAGAGCTAAAGAGATCTGTTTGTTTTTCGTGAAGGCATTTTGTTAGCCGCAATGACTGTTCTCACATTCTAGACTGGATAAGAAGAACTCAGGCACAAGCAATGACCCTAGTTTAGTTTCACTTTGAATATTCTCCATTCTAGCCAGAGAGTAATCAAAACCTTCCAAATGAGATGTTTGAGTTTCTTCAAAAGGTGACCTTATCAAGATGCAATCTTTATACCTTGTTAGCCATGCTTGTATATCCATGTTGTGAAATCTTGGAGTCCGTCAATGAACATCATCTGATGTTCACTGCCCATAACTGTGATCTGTATTCGTATTTTATACTTATTCAGCATAAGCTTCGAGTATGTTGCATTCTAGCTCATTGTCATTCTTTTTTTCTTCTTAGTTTTCTTGTTTGCTTAATGTTGTTTGTATATGTATTTGAAACAAAAAGGGGAATTGTTGAATGTTAGGATTCAAAATCCTAACAAGTCCTATTTCAGCAATCAACCACAGATCAACAGTTCAAACAAGGAAAGCAGTA
>JANZLH020000428.1:773396-784982 GCA_026770325.2 Erythroxylum fimbriatum
ACGCTACGAATACAAATTGACACTTTCAATACAAGTGGTTTATTCTTCTTACGATTACTAACAACTTAATAAACATTTTACCCAAAAAAAAAAAAACAACTTGAGAAACAAAAATGGAAAAATACATAAATTTGAAGTAAAAAGCTCAACGAAATTAGGTTTTTATCCTTAAATTGAAGGCAATCTTCAATCTTTCTTTCTTTCCTTTTAGCTCTTTTTTTTAATTAAACATATTTGATCAAATCGATATTGCAACGAAATGAGAGAAAAACAAGTAAAAAAATATTTTGACATTACTTATAATAAAATAAAAAATAATTTGTCAAATAGCAGGTTTGTTGTTGTTAAATCATTATTGCTTTTCTAATGCTATAAAATATTCATCACCTATGTATGTATTTACTGAATACAACATATAATTAGGAGCGTAGATTTTCATCATAGTTTATTTTAATATTTGCAAAACTAATATAAAAATCTATCTAATTTTGGTAGGATGATAAATTATCGGACTAAATTTACTTGTTTTTAATAGGTCAATTTATGGGTCAGGTTTAGACGCAGAAAAACTTGAGATCTAATTATTCTAAATAAAATAATACCGTTTTATTTATAAGTGTTAGAGTCTTAAATAAATCTAAGCTTAAGTTACCTATACCATGATTTTATATTTTAATTTTAAAAAATTTGACGGGCCAACCCTATTTAGATCCTTTTTAGTGAATATAGTTTGATTATTTACATTTAAATTTCATACAAAATATTCATAGTTTAACATCATTTTATTGAATATTTATATAATATGAAGAGCTAAATCTAATTTTCTTAACTTTTGATAAAGTTGTGGATTTTTTAAAAATATTTTTCTAAAAAGAGAAAACGGTAATAGGAAGGGATGAAAGTAACCGAAAGAAAGAAAAGCAGCACTCTTATTTTGTCCAATCCTTTAAAGGAAAGACTAGTGAACGTTAGAGCAATGCATCCAACTCACACCACATCATGCGATTCGTGCCTAATTAGCCAGAGCCTACGACCACTATTGGTTTCTTTTTTTTTTATGATTTTCAACACCAACATCATCTTCAAGGAAAAATTTCGTTAAGACGTAAGATTTAAGAAAGTTTAGTAGTACGGAACCTGATCCTTATCTGTTTATGATTACCGATATATAAATTTGAATAACAAGCACACCTACATTAAGTTTTTACCCTTCAATCTTTAATTTTTTTTTAAATTTCTTTCCTTTTAGTTCTCCTTCTGTTTGATCAAATCAATTATAACGAAATATGGTAAAAACGTGTATTTGATCGAGTACAAAGAAAAGAAAAGAAAAGGAAAGTAACAGAAAGCATTCGGATTCTATCCAGTCCAGTAGTAACCGTTAGAGCATTTGAAAGATCCCTCCAACTCATCACATGCCCAAAATCAGACAGCCTTTCATGTTACTGTTACTCATTGACTGTGCCCAACTGCCCATCCATTGATTAATAAGTACTAATAACGTTAACGTTGTTGTTATGTTTGAAACTGAAACATCACTACCTGCACTGGACACCTCCATAATTATTTCTTCTTTTATTACTTTTCTCTTTTTATTACAATAACAATAGGAAGACGCTCGGATAAACAAACATGTGTGAGGTTCCGACCTCATCAGACCCCAGTTGAAGCGTTGAGGCAATTGAGACACGGAATGATTAAATAAGGCAGAGAAGCTGAGAGAACACTACTCTTACCTCACTCGTCTTAGATTACTTCGTAGAAAGGAGGGATCTTTTCCTTTTTTTCTTTTTACGGTTCTCCCTTTTCTACAATGCGCTAGTCTTTTTTTCTTTCCTTTATTTGGTTTTCTGGTTTAAATGCCAACCTGAGAGAAGCAACAAGTGTGTGAAAGTTTCGTCCTGATCTTTTTGCTGGGATTTGTCAGTGTTACTTGTCTTCTCTATCTTCTAATACACATGTTGTTTCCGAGTATGTATACGGTTTCGTTTCAGTGACTTATGGGATTCAGTGTCTATCTCAATCCACTATTAGTGAATTGCTGGACATTGAGAGTTGAGACAAAAACGCATCCTTTTGTGATCTCTGTTTAGTTTTATGAGTTTCAGCATCGTGGGAAGTGAACAAAGCACATAGAGGAGGTATGAGGCTTCGGATCTTGCAATATGATCTTTGTTTTGGAGAAACTTGAACTGGAAAATGGAAAGAAATGTCTGCTGGGTTTCTGGGAAAATAAAGGAAATGGAAGTGCTGTCCTTTCTGCCCCTTCCTCTTCCTCTTGTTCTTCTTTTTTTTTTTTCCAGTTATTGGTTGATAAGCATGTCTGAGTTATAACTCAAAACTCAATTACTGGTTTGGTTAAATCGTGAATCTTTTACTTCTTAAGAGCACAGTAGGTTGATGAGAACATGGAGATGGAGAAAGGGACATGTTTTGTCTGTGAATTACCACTTCTTTTTCAAAAATCAACCAATTGATTTGACTCTTTAAGATCATTGTCGGTAGCTTGAGTACCACTTTAAGAAATAGTAAAAGGAGCCTATTTCTGTGAGTTCTATAAATTTCTTTCTTTTCAAAATTTCAATCTTAGCTAGAGTTTCATATATTTCGGATGCAACGGAGCTTTCATTTTCTAATTACTAGTTGAATGCATTAGCTTTAACTTGAATCTGTGCTATGCAAGTTTTTCTTTCTGCATTTTGTTTTAATTGTTACCCACTGTACTGTCCACACTCCTACGCAGGAACTGAAATTTCTGCATAAATGGCGACTCTACGTGATATAGGAGTATCAGCAGGCAGCAGCTATCAATATACTAAGTGCATTTGGCTTCCTATTGCTTTTTGCCATCTTAAGAATTCAACCCGGCAATGACAGGGTGTACTTCCCAAAATGGTACATCCGGGGTTTAAGGACCAGCCCAGTGGGCGGTGGTGCATTTGTTGGCAAGTTTGTCAATTTAGACTTCAAGTCATATATAAAGTTCCTAAACTGGATGCCTGCAGCGCTGAAAATGCCAGAACCTGAGTTGATTGACCACGCAGGATTGGACTCTGCTGTTTACTTGAGGATATACTGGTTGGGGTATGTTTGTTGCTAATGACTTCAGTTATTCCAATGACTTGACAATAAGCTAACCGAACTGAGAAATGGAAACTTCTGTTCTCATATTTGTTGCTTTGTGCTCTTTGGACTGAATCTGCACCTCTTGTTTTTTGTTGAAGCACAGGCTTAAAATCTTTGTTCCTATTTCATTTTTGGCCTTCGCAGTCCTGGTGCCAGTTAATTGGACTAATGACACCCTGGAGCGGTCCAATTTTACTTACAGTGATTTAGATAAGCTTTCCATATCAAATATCCCTTTGGCTTCTAACAGGTACGCATAGCTTGCCAACTTTAAGCTCTTTTATGTCACATCCTCTTTTAAAAAAATATTTGTTGGTAAACTTGAAAATGAGAATTAAGGGGCGATGGTTGCATGTATGTTTTTTTTGGGTTGTAATTTTCATTTTTCATTATATTTTGAAGATATTTTAAATTTAATTATGTTTATTAATAATTATTTAATTTAATTTAATTATAAAAATTAATTTTCATAATTTTTGAAAACTGGAAAAAACCAAATTTAGCTTTATTATTTTGCAACAGATTTTGGACACATTTGGTTATGGCTTACGCCTTCACATTCTGGACCTGCTATGTGTTAAAATCAGAGTATGAGATAGTGGCTGCAATGAGGTTACATTTCCTTGCTTCAGAACAGCGTCGACCCGATCAATTTACAGTAAGAGCAATTTTCAATCAGTAAGCTAATGTAGTTGTTCCAAGTATGAGATTCAATTTAATAGCAATGTCTGCAACTATTTTAGTTACAAGTCTATTCCACTTAGGAAAGCACCCTTGTCAAGGTAAGCAATAAGTAAGCTTTTGTAATGGCCCAAACATGGACCAACTCCCAAGAGCATAATCCTTGTGACTTGAAAGAGAGCTATTATAATCAGGGGTTAAAGGTGTTCCTCAGCTGCTTCTATATCTTTGCATATTATGTTCTGACAAGCGAAAGTCAGAAGATGCACATTTGAGCACCAGAATAGATTCTGTAATGCTCCTTTGAAATCTTTCGCAACAAGAATGAGATGAGCTATTGTGTTGCTTCTTTTTGAGTTGGAACTCTTTGAGATAAAGTTTTCAGCACTTCAGTTGCTGCTTCTGGCTTTTCAATCTGTATATTTTGTTTTGGTGTTTAGGTACTAGTTAGAAATGTGCCACCAGACCCTGATGAGTCAGTTAGTGAACTTACGGAGCATTTTTTTCTTGTGAATCATCCAGATCACTACCTCAGTCATCAGGTACAGTCTTGTCTTATTCTATATGCAAATGAACGTGCACAAAACAAGGCTTGATACATGTCAACCTTGTGTGGTTCATAAGACTGATAGATCTATGAGTGAATTCCAATTTCATGGTGACCTATGTTAGAGTGATAATTCATATGTGAGTTCATATGAAAAACATTATGGTCCTAATTAGTTCTTGCTCTCAAGAATGTCTGTCAACTTTAACACACTCTTATTTTCAGTGTATTGGAGATTATATGAACACCTTTTATTTCTGCAAAATGAGGTGTGCCTGTCTGTCTAGTAGTGGATTCAATGTTAGCGTAGATATGGGGAGCTATGTCTCTCCACTTTTGAAATAGAACCTCTTTCCAGAGACTCAAACTTGCAGTTTCATCATGTTGCATTCTTTAAGAGCGCAATTAAATAAAATTTAGTTGTACATGTCAAATGTTACATAATAGACTGACATAACTATTAGCTACATAAAAGTATTTGCTGAGTTTTGTTGAAAAATAGTAGATCACATGTTTCTATGCTACTACCTTTTATATGTCACAAGTGACCCTCAGACAAGCAAAAATTACAGTAATCCTGAACCTAAAATAGTCTGCTACTGGCTTAATGATTTGTTTTTCCTCATTCATTTCCTTTCAGGTTGTTTACAATGCTAATGAACTTTCTGACTTGGTTGAGAAGAAGAAAAGGATGAAGAATTGGCTAGACTTCTATCAACTCAGATATTCAAGAAACCAATCTCAAAGGCCAACAACAAAGGTTGATTTTAGTAAACAATATCCTCCATGACACATTTGTTAATTTTTGTTCTTAATAACCAGTCCCACCACCTGATGATCTAACTTATGTCTTAGATTATATGTAAGTTAATTGCGGTGCCATTATAGTATTTCACTTTTGATTACTAACTACCAGTGTATCTTTACACCAGACTGGTTTTCTTGGCCTTTGGGGTAAGAAGCTGGATGCAATTGATTATTACACATCGGAGGTTGCAAAAATTTCAGAAAAAGTAAGTGGTGGTCTAGTTACACTTTCTTCCTCACAATGTCACAAGTTCTTCTGTATATTCTCCATGTCTGAAGAAAATGTCTATCAATTCTCAATCTAAATTCTTCACATTTTGATTTTCTATATTTTTTAAGCATAGTTTCCCATTCTCAGTTGAATATGACGTATGTGGGGATCTTTTTCATTCTTTAGTTTAGAAGATTATTTATCACATCTAGATTAAAAAAGTTAAACTATGTGATCGAGTTGCATTCTGTTAAACTAAATACATGCAGATATCCCTAGAAAGAGAGAAGATTGTGAACAATGCCAGGTTTATTATGCCAGCAGCATTTGTTTCTTTCAAAACTCGATGGGGAGCTGCTGTTTGTGCACAAACTCAACAATCAAGAAATCCAACCATATGGCTGACTGAGTGGGCTCCCGAACCTCGTGATGTATACTGGAATAACCTAGCAATTCCATACGTATCACTGGCAGTCAGAAGGCTTATTGTTGGTGTTGCATTCTTCTTTCTTACCTTTTGTTTCATGATTCCTATCGCATTTGTACAGTCCCTGGCAAATATTGAGGGTATTGAGAAAACACTCCCTTTTCTCAAACCAGTAATAGAAATGTAAGATTTTTGTACAACTGTGTTGTCTACCTTATATTTATACTTATGTTACATGATTCATTTTAGTCCTTCTTCTACATTTGGCAGCCAGATCATTTAATTCCAATTGCTCAGTATGAGTTTGCTAATGTTCTTTTCTTACTTACATTTACTAACAGCATTATGGTACTTCTTGCAGGAAAATGATCAAGTCATTCATCCAAGGTTTTCTTCCTGGAATTGCCCTGAAAATTTTTCTTATATTTCTACCGTCGATATTAATGCTCATGTCCAAATTCGAAGGACTCATAAGCTTTTCAAGCTTGGAGAGGAGATCCGCAACTAGATATTATATTTTCCAGTTTATAAATGTATTTCTGGGTAGCATAATCACCGGAACTGCATTTCAACAACTGAAAAGTTTTATCCACCAGTCTGCAAATGAGTACGTTCTCTTCGAGATAGTAGTACTTGTCCAACTTGTTAATGATTGTCCATTACTTGAAATCTGAATGCTTCCATGCTATTGTATATGCTTGTGGGTATTTGCTTTTGTTCCTCGTGATCTTGGAGGTTTTTCTTCACTTCAGTCTTCCATTTCCATGCCTTTGCTAGGTGCAATACTTTTTATGTAAAAGCTATACTATAGTGATGCACTACTTTGTAGACTACATTTAAGGGAAAATGTACATATAAGAACTAAATTGTCTGTGGTAGGCATTATTTTGCTGTTGTTGTGATCTATACCTAAGATATAGCTCTTGGTTTGCATTGCATTACAAATTTGAGTTTATCTGTTTTACCAATTCACTTTGCAGTATACCAAAGACGATTGGTGTTTCGATCCCCATGAAAGCGACATTTTTCATAACGTACATCATGGTTGATGGTTGGGCCGGAGTTGCAGGGGAGATATTGAGGTTGAAACCCTTGATAATTTATCGGTTGAAGATTTGGTTCCTGGTGAAAACTGAAAAGGATAGGGAGGAGGCAATGGATCCAGGAACCATTGGTTTCAACACAAGCGAACCACAAATACAACTTTATTTCTTACTCGGTCTTGTCTATGCTGTGGTTTCTCCTATTTTACTTCCTTTTATCTTAGTCTTCTTCACCCTGGCTTATGTTGTATATCGACACCAGGTAAAAAGTCCATTCCTTTAATCCACATTCAAATGATGCATTCAAATTTCTCTAGTTTCAGAATATCTTCTTTTATGCATTGAAGAGTATTAGCCCTTTCGTAGGATGAATAACTTAGTTTGGAATTGAATGAAAATAGCCGCTCAAGTATGTATGCCTCCCGTAATCTTGTGCAGATCATAAACGTTTATAATCAGGAGTATGAAAGCGCTGCAGCATTCTGGCCTGATGTTCATGGGCGCATCATTGCTGCCTTAGTTGTCTCTCAGCTGCTATTAATGGGATTAATAAGCACAAAAGAAGCTGCTCAGTCAACACCATTGCTCTTAATTCTCCTAGTTTTGACAGTATGGTTCCATTTATTCTGCAAGGGACGTTACGAGCCTGCGTTTGTGAAACATCCTCTACAGGTTGCTCAATCCTGTAATTTTTTGGATCAGAATATTCTTACCTGACTTTCATCCTATAGATTTGCTACAGGTACTAATTTTTCATTATCTTTTCAGGAAGCAATGATGAGAGATACATTAGAACGAGCAAAAGAACCGAACCTGAACATGAAAAGCTTTCTTCAAAATGCTTACATCCATCCAGTTTTCGAAGGCGGAGACGATAGCGACAGTGATGAAGCTATAGAAGATGTGGAAAAAGAACCTGCACTAGTGCCCACCAAGCGACAGTCTCGAAGGAATACCCCATTCCACAGTAGACGCAGTGGTTCGTCAGCATCACTCCTACCTGAAGTCCTGGACCGTTCCCAGTTCTGAAACCGCGGTTTTTCTTTCTGGAATAATCATCTACTGTAAATGCAGCTCCTGAGGAGGAGATTAAGATGGTTAGGACTTAGGAATATGGGAATATGGTTTGTACATGACCTGGGAATGGTCAGAAATTCGATAGAACTAGCGCCTATGGGTACCTTGTAGCTTGGCTTGGGGGGGGCCTAATTTTGACAAATTTTGATGAAACATTTATTTGAAAATGTTTCTTAAAATGTTATGAACCCTTAATTTCTTTTTCTTAAAAAATAATGCCATATGTTGTTTCTCAAGTTACGCACTCCATCAAAGGAAACGGTAATGTGGTCTTAGGAGTTTATTAAGACAGCTATAAAGTAGGATCTTAAAGCAAGACAGCATGAAAATGCAAGCAAGCTTTGCACCTAAGAGAAGTGGTTCGTTCGTTCACACGATGGAGCTCAAATCGCATGATCAAGAACCATATATAGGATCAGAAGACGACAGTCCCTGAAGCTGCAATCAGTTTTCCTGATTTTAACTTTGAAATTAAGCTTGCTGTATCTGTGGTCTTTTACGTTTGACCTGTTAATTGGTTTCTTGCAGTTTTATAAACCTCAATTCTTGGAGAGCATACTAATTTCTGTATATGCTGTTGCGTCCTCTCTACTGCTTTCCTTGCTTCGGGGTTTGCCATTCTTTATCAGCCTATGTGTGCCCTGAAATTTACACTTCTACATCCACAGGCATCAAATGTAATCTTGCCTCCAGTTTCTGAAAGGGAATAGTGCTCCAACACTTCTTCAATACGTCTAAGAAATGCCTCAACCTGCTAGTGAATAAAAAACGGCGCGTCTTTGTGAAGAAAACGATCATATCCTCTGTTGGAATGAGAAATCCCACAAACACAATCTTCCCCTGTTTTTCAATTTTCAACTTGGTTTTTAATTCTTCTCCTTCGCTCTCCTTCAAAGTTCACAACCAAAACGCTTCTTCAATCTCTCTTATCTCTCTCTCTTTCGCCTCTCCATAAATTCTTGCATCTAATGAAGAAGGCTTAAAGTCTAAGCCATGACTACAAGTAGAAGATTGGTTTTCTTTTTCTTTCTACCAAGTTCTTATGGCATCAATCATTTTCAGGGTACCCAGAAGATTGCTTTTCTTTCTCTTTCTAGACGTGACCTCCCACTTGATTTTCTCTGGTCCACGTTTTTCAAGGTCTGTTCTTTTTGGTTTTGACGAAAAAAAATTACGATTGTTCATGAAATTGTGATGAAATGAAACAAGATAAAGAAAATGCGAGGTGTTTAGCTAGCATGTAGGATGAGGATTATATTGAAGGATGTGTGCATGTTCTGATTCTGACAAGTATTGAGCCTTCCAGAATGGTAATGCTTCCAAGTTCTCTATCCACTTTCATTCTCAACCTGGTTTTGTTTTCAACGAAACAACTACAATGTCGGTGCTCTTTTATGGTATTGGTCGCCAATTAGACAAGAGTGTTCAGGTACATACTCGATCAATGTATTTACTATTTCAAACAGTTTCGTTAAATAATTTCCTTTTTAACATTGGTTCGTGTTTGAAAATTTTTGTTGCTTACTGTCTCTTGAATTGGCATGTTTTCTTCAGTGTCTTGTCGACTTCAACTTAAAGAAACAAGGGTAAGAAGCCGCATAGGAATTACACACTCTCTTTAGTGCAAGATATTTGTGTCTCTGTTCCATCCTTTTACACTGTTATTCTTCCTTTTCACCTACACTTTGGATGAAACTTTCAGGGTCAAGATTCCAGAATTTGTGGAAGTAACGAACACAATAATTTGCAGTTTGTTTGTGTTATAGGTTATATGGGGAGAACCAAGCATGCTAGAGGCAGAGAAATTGCTACTTGAAGCAGCTCTTCGTGATCCTGCATTCCTGCCAACCAAATATTTGTCCTCCTGTCTCTTTTTTTTTTTGATGCAATATAAATATATGTATTGCACAAAAGAATGAATGTACAAAAATCGTTGGGGCATACCCCAAGACAATGTGCTCTCCACTGTCGCCTTCCGAAAGAAGAACGATCACACTAATATATCCCAAAACTAAAGATTCACAGAATCTCAATCCACCCTACTAATAAGATGGACTCCATTGTTTAATGAAGCTACAAAAGAAACCACCACCCTAATACAAGCAGTAATCGTAGATAAAAAGACGCCCATAATTCACAGGCTTCACCAAACCAAGCACCATATCCCAAAGCAACCAGCAAGAGGCTATACAGGGGTCAAAGACTTAGCCCAACAAAGATAGCCGTTATACAAACCGGCCAAGCAACAATTGATCACCTAAGCATAATCAAAACATTTCCGTCATCTAACCCTACAACCAGCGACGAATCCAGGATTTTAATCTTGGGGGGCGAGGAACTTAAACCACAAATATGTAATCATTTTTTTTTTGGTTACAGGGAAAGAAAAACAAAAAAATGACTAGCGCGTAGCGCTGAGACCTCTATGATTGGTTCGATTGTACAGGGTGCCATTGATGTCGCAGGAAAGGACCTCCAAACTGCTCGGTGGTGGCTCCTGCATGGTATGCATGCCCTGCTCTGCAAAAAAGGCTAAGTGTTGGACCCCAAACCTGTTTTAGTTATTTTTGGCATGTTTTAATTTTGTGGCCTATTTAGATCAGTTAATTGGAATTAAATTTTGCTAAGGTTAGAATTAAATTGAAGTATGACTAAGGAATTTAAATTGTGGCCTAAGGTAGGATTAATAGGATTAAATTGGATAAAATAAAAGAGGGGTAATTTTGGAAGACTAAGTAGGTTTAAGAGTTTAAGGCTTAAATGAAAGGGGCATTTTGGACCTTGTGTTATTAGTAAAAATGAATAAATAGAATTAGAAAAGAAGGAAAAAGGAAAAATAGAAGAAGAGGAGAAGGAGTGCCGTCGGTTTGGGAGAAAAGAAGAAAATAAGGTCTTTGAGAATCTTGAAGATTGAAGCATTCCAGGTAAGTTCTATTGGTTTCTTTGCTTTAGATTTGTTGTTTGCACCTTGTTTAGTGTGATTTAGAACTGAAAACAAGGATTGATTGTGAATGGGAAGAAATCAGAAACGTTGATGGCCGACACTGTCGATTTTCTAGGGTTAGAGATTTTGTGGTGATTTTGCATGATTTGGGGGTCGAAATGGGTGTAGAAATAAGGTAGAAGTGTCGATCTAGTGTTTAGGAAAGCTTGGGAACCGATTTGGGTAAGTTTCTGTCGCGGATCTGCCGAAAATTCTGGGTTTCGGGGCTGTTCGCCGCGGCGAGCTCAAGAACACATGAACTCGCCGCGGCGCGTTAATTAATTTGGGTAAAAATATTCGCCGAGGCAAGTGCGTTCTGTGACGCGGCGAGCCCGTGCGTTCGCCGCGGCGAGACGACATTCTCGCCGCAGCGAATGGGGAGCTTTTTGCCGCGGCAAATGCGGCATCGCTCGCGGCAGCGAACGTTTGCCGCGGCGAAGGTGGCATTCTTGCCGCGGCGAAGGGGCAATTTTCAGCAACGATGGGTATGTGTCTTTGGGCATTACTTGAGTTGTAGATGCCCAAATGAGACGAGGTTTGATTCGTTGTGAACTAGAGTCTCAGAGCTTCGGATTTAGATTATTTTCTGATTGTGCCTGGTTTGTTATAGGAAGCCAAGAAGATCCGATCCAAGGGCAAGAGGGCGGACAATCGGATTATTGAACGACTAGAGGTGGGTAATAT
>JANZLH020000428.1:832084-844298 GCA_026770325.2 Erythroxylum fimbriatum
TTGACTTAATCATAAATAAAAATTTGCTATGAGTAAACGTGAGAGTTTAATTTTTATCATTTGCTAGTAAATATTACTTAGTAGAAAGTTTTAAAAGTTAATTATTATTTTAAATGTTATTATACTTTTTAATGTAATAAGATACTTGAATATTATAAGTTATGAATCAAATTAGTAAATTTTTTCTATAATATTTATATTGTTATTAACAAACAATATATTAGTAATTTGTAAATTTTGTATAGATATTCATAGAGTTCATTCAAATTAGTCTGACTAAGCTATACAAAGATGCATAGAGTTTTTAGCAGACCATAGTACAGAAACAATTGGAAATATAATATTTTTGTTTGCTTTCTTCTCTTACTACATTCAACATAAGTACAGCAGACATGTATATTCCTTTGTTTGTTTCATAGTCTCAGCCAGCCAATGGAAGCCTTGGAAAGATGCACAAAGATGAACGTAAGTACAGCAGACATGTATATGGTACACATGGGAATTCCATGTTTTCCTCTCCGGAACAACCCTCTCACAAATGGCCAAAAGCAAATCATCACCATCACACTAAACACCCACTCTCCCAAGCCAGTGCGATCCCCGCCGTGTAACATTGGCTGCTGCATCCTCGTTAAGCCCGTGGCCATTGCGGTGAAGTGAACCAGCACAAGAGTTGTTCCAGGAAGAAATAGGGGCGACCCATTGAAGCAGAACTTCCCACTACCAGCATCCACATCGCTAATATCGGAACTACGTTCGCTCTTCTGCGTCACTTCAAATCCTGGCTCTGCTATTCCCAGAATCTTTCATACCGCGCTAACGAATCCGCAAAACCAAGCATTCGTTGCATTTATCCTTCCCATTCTCTGGTTGTTCCACCATTCTCGTGCAGATAATCCGGTTTCTAGGTACTCCGAAAGCGTATAGAAAGAGTAGACCGTGCAAAGAGCTGCGTAGACATACATGCCTGCCTCTCCAACCTGTAATTGTTTTAAAACAGGGCTGGTGATTATGAGCATTGTAAGCAGGACGAGAAGTAGTGGTGTGCTTACCTTGGGAAGGAAAGCAGAGTTGGTGAGGATGCAATAAGGTGGGAGAGATGCGTAGCATAGCTCAGGAATCGAGCGTAATGCCCATAGAAGAACCCACAAATAGGCCACGCACTGCCTGAGTTGGAGTCCTCCATAGATAGCTCCAAAGATAGGGCTATTCCTGCTCACCAGAGTTTCTGTTAAACCAGTGGTCCACCTCTTTTGTTGAGCAAACGACGCTGGCCCACTTTCTGGTGCACATCCCAGGAAGGCTGGAGGCTCTGGCGAACAAAACCTCGATTTCCACCCTCTCGATTGAATTACCAGTCCAGTCATTATATCCTCTGTTGCCGTTCCGTATTGCCAGCCAATCTGTCCTTAAACATTGTTATTCAATATTTAGTACCCTTCAGCCAAAAATGTCAATGTGATTGAATGTTAACGGAAGTTAACATTTGTTGGAATTGCCATTTTATTTTATAACGACCTGGGTTCCCCAACCTGTACCATGCTCATAGGTACAAGCAGCAATAACTCGTGCTTCAGCAGCTGCTGCCAAGTCGGAAAGATTATTGAAGCGGAAGTCATGGATCTTTCCTTGCAACGCACAAGCAGCTGACTTTGTAAACAACTTGGAGTTGCCATATATTTTCAACAGCTCCTTCTCATTTAAATTTGCTGTTAATCCATAACCAAAAACGATATTTAGATTAAGAGTAAACAAGGGTAGAAACAGAGGGGGGCTTGATTACCATGAACTGGAGAAACTTGTTTTCCGATGTCAATTGGACACAAGCCGTAGATAATTTTTCGTCTGTGGAAACATCCTGTTCCTCCATAGAAAGGACCTTGAATTCCCACTATTCCGCTCCCCAAATACTAATAAAGATAACATAAACTTCCGAAATTAATAAACCAAAAAGCTATAATTATCTATATAGCCTAAGGATGGAACGTACTTTGTACAAAACTGTTAGTTGATTTCCAAATGGATCATCCTTGAGACCATCGTAGAAAATTTGAGGACACTGTACAAATCCAGTTTCCATTTCGTCGTTGGAACCTAAGAATAGACACATCGCATGACGAATGACTTTTGGATTGTTGGCGTACATGTCGCAATCTACGTTTAGCATGAATGGAGCATTTGTCATCAACCCAGATACTCTGGTCTGCACATACATTATATATATATGCATAGAAATTAGAAAAATAGGTAACATTTTTTGAAGATCGATTTGCCCAAGGACAAACTTACAAGAACGTTCATTGCGCCCGCCTTGTAGTGATGTGGATGATGAGGCTGCTTCTCTCTAGATATATACACCAAGTGAGGTAATTCTTCCGCCGCACCACCTTTATTTTCACATATTACCTACCACCAATTTTATATATTAGAAACCAGAGACGGTAGGATTACTGGAAAGGCTGCCTTTGCCAACCTTTATTATGGTGGGGTGGTTTCTGCTTTCCGTGTTGTGAAAAACGGAATAATCTCCATTCAGATCCCAACTGCCACTCGATTTGTCTTTAATTTTGCGGCAAAGCTCGTCGTACTCATCCTACAAAAAACACATTTTGACGACGACAAAAGACATGATCTTGTCCCAACTGAAGACCAGAGTTTACCTTCATCTTCTTACGTTCTCGTTGGAATTCTATGGAGCGGTCACCAGAAGACATGTGATCGATGTTGGAGAAATATCTAAATGGTGCTCGAACAGGAATTTTGTACTTCTTGCAGAATGGAACCCAGAGCTTCGCGAACTTGGACGCTTCAACCAGAGAATAGCATGTGACAGGGGAGCATCCGTCGTCGGATACGACGCAGGCCAACTTATGAGCAGGGTAATCCACAGCCAACAATGATAGCACGGTGTTTACGGTGATTATTGGCGGTTCTAGTACATGGTCCGCCGTTGTGACAAACATGTCCACGGGAGGAAGCTCTTGAACGCTTCTAGCGTCAAAAGTAAACGGAAAAAAAGCAACACAACATGCTAAATGGGATAAGCTCCAAGACAATCTTAAAATCCACACACGCACGCACGCACGCACTCAATGAAATGTTAATTTGTGACCTTTATTATCAGAAAATGTTCTAAACGAAAAAAACCAACACAACAGCTAAATGGGATAAGCTTCAAGACAATCTTAAAATCCACACACACGACCTTTATTACCAGAAAATGTTCTACCTTTGGGAAAGGCGTTCTGGGTATGTCTTGTATTCCACCGGGGTCCATTTTGTGCTAATATTCACAACCCAAAGCAAGGTGAAGAAGGACTCGCACAGCAGAGCAAGAAGCCAAGCAAGCCCATAATCTGTAAGCGACAGGATTCGATAAGCAAGAAGAGTAATGAGAAGTAAGAGGATTCCGATATCAGAAGCTCTACGTATTGGCATTCTAATAGTTATAGTTTCATAGAGTGGTAGAGGGACGGTATCCGCCATTTGTGACAGCAGCGAGCGTGGACTATCTTAGCTATTCACTTGTGGCTAGTGGACTTAGATGTGTGTTAAGCTCCAAAGTTGCTTCTATATATGCATACAGATTGATTAATGGAATGTGTAATTGCAGCCATGGCCATGCATTATGATTGTGGCCTATAATTGTCTAGTTACTTAGCTTGAAAACACAAACAGTAAGAAGTTGATAACCAACTCTACGAGAAGAGTCTAGATCTTCTGTCTAATTTTATGGTGTCTTATTCTGTCTCGTGAATTTCAACCATTTATTTACGTGGGTTCCGCGTTTATTTATACAGAGCCTACACGAGACCCACATAAATAAATAACTGAGATTCATTAAACAAAATAAGATACCATAAAATTATAGAAAAGATATTTTCCGTAACGAAAAGAATAAATCGATAATGGAACAATTACATGACGCCAAAGGCATGCTATGATGCTAAGGGCCACTACTACAGAATCTCCTCCAGCTAAACACGGCGAAGATAGATCGTTACTTTGTATACGATAAACATTGGTGATGACATAAGAGATGATGTCTTCTCGTGGAAGATCCAACATGGAGCTTCATTTTTCAAAAAAACATGGAGCTTCATTTGAAAGTTCCATCACCACACGATCGTGGCCGAGGTGTGCCTATTTCGACCTGACAGGGTAAAAAGAAAACAGCCTCAAAATAAGGTAAAATCCAATTTCAGCTGCGAATTAGGACAAAATCGAATAGATTGACACCTTTGTGCAACAACGTTTCTTTTTCTCAAACGATGGTTGATTAGAAAAAAACAAACCTTAAATAACGTATTTGAAAAAATATTTGTCACATATATGTGTATTATGTTTTAAATCATCATCATGGACCTCCACTATCAAAAGTATATATAACTGATGATTAAGACTACGACTACGACTATGATTGCTAGGATCCCACTTTGTAATTGTCATTAGAGTTATGGGTAATTTGATATATTTTACATTTATTGCTAATAACCTTTTGTTTGTTAAATGTTAATATAAGTATTTGTTAATAATAGTTATTATGCATATTTTATTCAGTATCAAGTAACCATTACTCAAACTAACTTTTAAATTAAGGAGGTTCATGCTATTTATTTCGATAATAACAAAATATTTAGCTATTAATGTTTTACTTTGGATTAAATTTAAAGATCATATATTGTCACATAAGCAATCGGATATATTTTGTGAGTTGATTAAAATATTCATTTTGAAGCTCAATTTGAGTATAAAGTTAAGTTTGGAACATATTTAAATACCGGATAAGTCTTTAAACCTGTCCCCATCAGACAATATTATTTTAGACAGAAAATCCAAATTCTATTATAAGAGCGGGGTATCATCACAAATAGTTTCAAAAATTATGAAATTATTTATTATTTGTAACAATAATTAATAATAATTATCAAATGATAATCATGTAATAATTGTTTCCTTTTAGGACATGTTAATAAGTCAAGCTATGTTTGTGAATTTAAAGATAGAATCGGATAAAAAAAAGTCTTTTTTGGACTTAAACTCGTCCTAACTGATTAAAAAATAAATAAAAATATATTCATAAAATATTTGTGAGCAAATAGAGTTCAATTAGGAAATAATTATGTGATGCTTTGAATTATAACTATTAAATAAAGTTTTTTTCAATTATGTTTTGTATTATGTCCTTGTAAGAATTGAACTACGATTCTTGAGACTCAATTAACTGAATTAAATTATTAGTGAGACTTCCAGGTTTTAGCCAATATTCATATCAGCACTCCATTAATCAAACATGAAACATCAAATCTGAGCCAGTTTCCTTTAGTAACCAATGATAAGAAAGCAAAGACATGACTAGACACTGCCTAGATTGTTAAGTTAATCTAGAGATACATTGATGGTCTTGCAGAATTTGGGGAAGGTAATTACCTCAGAGAAAACCTAGTAACAGATGCTTGTGTTGGTTATGACTAGACATTGCCTAGGTTGTTAACTTGAGACGGGATCAGATCGTCTGTCCCATTAATTCTGTCCCTACTCTATCCCACAACCAAACGTCGACGTTTTGCTTTATTTAAACCAGCTGCTACTTTTTTTTTCACCCAAGCCAAGCCGAGTGATGCCTCATCTTCTCTTTGATTTTTTTTTTCCCGCCTTTATCTGTGAGTATGCGGTATGTTTTTACTTGGGTTACAAAGAAAACAGAGCTGATTCATAAATCCCCGTCCTTTTGTTTTAACTGTTTATGCAAGAGATTGATGACAGGACATATAGAATCGATCACTCTTCTTACCCCAAGCTGTGTCCCAGTCCATATCCTCACAGCATCACCTCCTCCAGTTCGCTTCCCGGAGGCGTGACGCCATCTCCGGCAAAAGCTTGTACACCCAGGAGATTCTTCCGACGGCCATTTACTCCTCAGGTGTGAGCTATTGTTTGTATGTTGTTAAGATGGTATTATGTTATTTGAAAGTTGTTTCAGGTTATGTCCATAATTGATTTTTTCTTTGTTTCCTTATATTGCACTCTTTTTACTTTTTGCTTTAATTAGACCAGCCTACCGTAATCTTGCATCTTTGAGGAATCGCATTTCTAATGTGCCAATATTGGCTTTGACAGCAACTGCTATTCTAAAGTGAGTCAATAGATGTTTTTATTCAAGATGACTTTGTTTCTTGTATAAACTGGTCTTCGATCCTTTAGGTCATAGCGTTAGAGTAAATATTTCTTTATTAAAAACACTAGAGAACCGTAGCCACTTTTAGTTGCTCTTCCAATATGTAGAGTTCAGAAGCATGTCATACAGTCCTTGTGCTTGCAAGATCTTTTAGTTCTAAAATCTTCTTTCAATCGTCCAAATATTTATTACGAAGGTATGGTGTTTATCTAAAGAAGCTTTTGCTTTTTCCATGTAAATTTAATCTATATAGCTGTAGACTTCATCCCTTTCTTTTTGGGGATAATTGCTCTACAAATTTTCACCGATTTATCTGTTGTTCGCTTCTTAATTTTGTAGGTTCTTTGGAGGATTGTCTCTCGTTTTTGTTCAAGTACGTTAAAGAAGTGTCAGAGAGGGGTGAGAAATTGGACGAAGTTCTCGTTCCTATTATCCAACATGTATGTTCTCTCATCTTCTTGTAATTTTTGTTAGTTCCTATGTAACTCAAGAGCTTAGTTCATTCATGAATTTCTTGAATTAATAATTGTCAGTCTCTAAAGAGCAAGGACTCAAAAAGTTGTGGTTCTGGGTTATTATTGATCAATTGGCTGTTCCAATATGAACTTGTCTTTCGGTTTGTTGGGGAGGAGCTAGCTGGTATTATCAGTAGAAAAGAAGACCATTATGTGGCTTTTGGTTGGTGGATTATTGTTCGCAGCCTAGTCGAGTATGAGCGTTTCATGGCTGAATTCACTCTACATGGTATCGCGCTTTATCTATTTATTTATTTTTCTCTCATTTCGCTTTTGCGCATATAACGTTTGAGTTACTTCCATTTCTTGAAGCTTTTTGGTTATATGATTTGTCCCAGGAATAAGGGACAATTACTGTGCTTTCCTGAAGATACTTTGCAAGTGTATCCCGCACTTGTCATGCATTGTTTGCAAGGGAAGGTATGACGCTATTAATCTTTTGGTATTACATGTTTTCTTTAATTTTTTTAGATTGTAAGAGTTGTTTTAGTGCACTTAAAAGAAAACTTGTTGTGTTGCTACAACTTGTAATTTATTTTGTATTTTGGCTGTTATGCTCGTATATTTTGAATCATACGGAGAATAAGAAAATAAATAGTTCAATGTGCATCACATCTTTGTTGTTGCTTTGTGATCCTTTTTTTTTTATGAAGTGTGACCTGTGGTGTTGAAGGTCAAATGTGCTAACTGCAGCAAGTTTTCCAGCAAGTTCTTTTGGGGTTAATTATCAATGATCAATAAGAGAAATTAGTTCCATCTGGCCAATTTAACTGTAAAGTTTATGTTCTTTTTGTTTTAATGAAATTGATTATGAGATGTTCTCAGCTTTACCTGCTATGGGCAAAATCCTTTTACTAACTGAAATATGATAGAAAATCAACTGCGATAAAGAATTTAAAGGGCCTAGAATGTTACATTTAAATTTAGACCTTTTGTATAATGACCTGAGACTCCCCTTATATATTTCAAACATAGATGCATCAATTTTCACTGGTGTTTGTGCAGCTAAGTGGATTTCACTTGTGTTTGTGCATCTGAATAGACCCCCAGTCTTTCTCAATTATGCAAATCAATCACTAAATTGATTTACATACAAATCACTACTGGAACTATCATATCATGTTTTATTTGTTCTGTTTTTTAAGTGATTTGAAACAAACTGAGTAGTGGAGATAAAATAATCTTTGTTTATGTTTTTGGAACTTATAGGCTAGATAGGAGAATGTTAGCAGGTCATACGCCTTTATTTCGTTTATGCCTTATGCAATTGTGGTAATTTCTCAAATTTGTGTATTTATACTTGGAAGTGAATTGGAGTTATAGGTTCATAAAATATATAAAGGTGAAGCTGAAAATAAAAGAAAAAGTTTAGACATGTATGCTTTTTGTCGATTCCTAATAACATTCTTGCCTCCCTTGTTTGTCTTATGTATACTTTTATGCTTTAGTTGAACGGTGAATATATTAGAGAAGTTGATCTTCTTGTTTCACATTGATCCTGATCTAAAATGTACCTCAATGCATGGTAATTTCACATCAGTGAATTTAATCTTGAGTCTAGAATGTACCTCAATGCATAGTAATTTTTAAAAATTACATTAGGTTTAAACTTTAAAATATGAAAAGTATTTTTTTTGGGTTGTGTCTGCAGTCTTAAACTTCTTGCTTCTCAATCGGCAATTACTTTTACGCTAATCTGATTCATTTTTCGTTTTCATGACATAAGCTACTTCATTAATATAGTCAGTTGATAGCTTCTTCTAATTCTATTTATTTTTTTAATGACTGACAGGTTTGTGCACCCAATTCAGTTTTCAGTCCCCATGCTGCAGGATAAACAGCGGTGAAGATTACTCATAATTGTTGTGTGCGTTGGCATTTCTTCGATCATTCGCTCGATCTTTTATGTGTTTTAGTCCTCAAAAGGAATCAAGCCTTTGACGTTTGGCAGTATTAGATTGTCTTGAAGGTACAATTCATGTCTACATAATGGATTATCTTCGTGAAGTGGGACACGTGTTCTTTATGAATAGGCTTGAGGTTTTTGTGACGGATTCAGATCTTTTGTATCAATTAGTCTGTTCCAACTCTGTGGAGCTTGGTAGGAATAAGATGTTGTCCCATTAGTGCAGACATTGATGCTACAAGCCAAGCCAAGTCTGCTACCATTGTCCATTGCTAATGAACATAGTTATATTTCATATAGTTTAATCTAATTTTTGTTCAACTACCAAACCAAAGTACGTGCTTTTTTTTAAACAAATGGACGTTATGCTGTATAATCTAATACTTTAATGAGATGGGTTAAGTGTTTCATATACTCTGACTTTTTTGATGATAGGTTGTCTCTGCCAATTCATGTCAAACAAATTCTATTGAAGGTGTTCTGTTGGGCCCCGATTCGCATTAAGCATGTTTAAATTATTTTGAGGTTGTAGTTTAATAATTTTAATTTGATTGGAATAAATTGAGGATTTTATTGTGTTAGTTATGATTATTAAATGAAGAGATTTAGTGCAATTAGATTGGTTGATAAATTATTTATTTTGTGATATATTGTTAGTATTAAAAGAATTATCTGAATTGAGGGTCCTATGAATTTAGGTGATTGAGATTAAATGGAGGGAATAGATTAGATGAGAGTTTTATAAGTTGTTTTAATTTTTAAAAGGAATAAGTTGAATTAAAAGGGCAAATTAGGAAGTTGTATAGGGTTTTAAGGCTTAAGGTGAGTTAAGTGGGCTTTTAGCCCTTTGGCATGTCTTTTATATGAAGAGTTAGAATAAGTTGGTAATTAGGAAGAGCTTAAATGTTTTTAAGGCTTAAGGTTTATAAAGATGGGCCTTGGAATTTTTTTTATAGTCTTTTAATGCTATTAAATGAGAACGATAGAAGCTTGGGCTTAGTGGGCTTAAGCATTAAGTTAGTTAGATAAATGAAATGAAGAAGAATGAATCAATTGGGCTTTGTAGTCCACTTAAGTAGCAATTAAATGAGATAAAGGAGAATGAAGGTGAAAATGAAGGAATTGGGCTAGGTCCATTAGGTTTCAATTAAAGAGAAAGAAGGAAACTAAAATGGAAAGAAAGGGAGAAGCAAGGTGTGTGTGTGTGTCGTTTGTGTTGGTGGACGAAAATTCTAGAGGCATGAAGAGGTGTCGTTTTTAGGCTTAGGTTTTAAGTAAACAATAAATGAGTTAAGGCTTAGATGAAGCTTACGAAACTTGAAGAACAAAAGAGAGAAGCTCACGTTATTTTCAAAGAAAAAGAGAGGAGAGTTCAACAATTTCAAAGAGGAGAAAGAGAGATGGGTTTCGGCCAAGCTAGAAGAAGAAGAAGAAGAAGAAGAAGAAGAAGAGAAGAAGGTTAGGCTTCCATTAGGAGAAAACAAAATCAGATTCGTGGGTCTCTCCAAGGTAAGAAATTTCGAAATTTTTGAGTTTTCTAGTTAAGATTTTTGTGTTTCTTGCTTCCAAAGGGTGGATTGAGGAGTTATTTATGAAAGAATAACAAAAAAGAAAGAGTTTTGTTGTTAGAAGCAAGAAGGTGATGTCGTGGGGTTCTTTGAAATCTCATGGGGTGTGGGGTCCAACAAATACCCAACAATTCGGCACTCGTAATGATGTTCGATGAGTAAATAAGGTAAGCACTTCAATCATTGAACATCGTTTAGATGAACTAACATCTTTTGTGAGACAGATTGCAGTTGGACAGGCACAAGTGAAAGCTTGCGGGATATGCTCAAACACAAGTCATCCAACTGACGAGTGCCCAGCTTTGCAAGAAGGGAGTATAGAGCACGTGAATGCTGTAGGAGGGAACTTCTCGAACCAATACAACCCATACTCGCAGACGTATAACCCAGGTTGGAGGAATCACCCCAACTTTAGTTGTGGAGGGAATCGACAATAAAATCACTTCCAGAAACGACCGCAAGGAACACCAGGATTTCAACCAAGGCAACAAGGAGCACAAGGAGCTTCTTCTTCAAGTTCAGGTGCATCTTTAGAAGAAATTGTTAACAAAATTATTGCTACCAATTTGCAACTTCAACAGGATATACGGTAGCAATTTCAACAATTCAAAGCAAGCCAACAGAGCACGGATTACCAATTGGGTTAAATGGCGGTAAGGCTTAATCGCCTAGAATCACAAGGAGGAGGAAAATTTCCATCACAACCCGAGGTGAACCCGAAGAATGTCAGTGCCATAACCCTAAGAAGCGGAAAGGAGATTTAAGGGTCCAAAAAGACCCTAACAAAGATTGCTACCAAAGAAGAGATCGAGAAGGAATTGGAAAAGGAAGAAAATTCGTCATCAAGTGCGAAGGTAAATGTCAAAAATCCAAATAGTAATAAAAGTAACCCTCCACCTTTTTCGAGCAGATTAACGAGGCTAAATAAGGAGGACAAGGATAAAGAGATATTGGAGACCTTTCGAAAGGTAGAAGTCAACATACCTTTGCTCGAAGTAATCAAGCAAGTGCCAAGGTATGCCAAATTCCTCAAGGAACTATGTACACAAAAGAGGAAATTGAGGGGTGATGAGAAAGTGATGATGGGTGAGAATGTATTGGCAGTATTCAAAAAGAAGATGCCTTCAAAATGCCAGGATCCAGGTATGTTCACTATTCCTTGCAAAATTGATAATACTGTTATTAATAGAGCAATGTTGGATTTGGGTGCATCTATTAATGTGATGCCTCATTCGATTTATGATTCTTTGAATTTGGGCCTTTGAAAAAAAATGAATGTAGTCATCCAATTGGCTGATCGCATTAATGCTTATCCTGATGGTGTGGTTGAGGATGTATTGGTGCAGGTGAATGAGTTAGTGTTTCATGCAGATTTTTATGTTGTGGAGATATAAAGACAGACGAGCAAAGAGAGAAAAAAGGAACTCACGACCTCACCACTCAGGGTTCCCTTCAGGGTTCCCTAGGGACAATTTTCACGTAGGTGTTCTCTTCCATTTTCACCGCCGACTTCCACCATGGGTAGCTTGGATTCATTCCTAATTGTGAAGCTTCCGGTTGCAATGCGTGGCTAGGCATTTCTTTTCTCCTGAAGATGTAGTAACGGCTGGAGTTTAATGAGCTTCAAAGGGGAGTAGCTTAATCAGTAGTTTAGCTATGATTTATGAATGCCTAAGTCTAGGATTTGTAACTTGTAGTGAAGCTACTTGATTATAGTTTAATCAAATGTTGGACATTTAATGTGTGGTTTGGATTAGTAGTTTACATTGTCACATTTAACTACATTGTTATGAACTTCTGAGTTAGGGTTTATTGCTTTGTAGTTAGATTTGCTTGATTAGAGTTTAATTAAGCGTTGAACAATGTAATGTGTTATGGATTTGTTTATGTAGAACTTTGAGCTTAAATATATGAAGTCTCATATATGTCCACTTGTGATCTTGTTGATTCTCTTTTATCTGCCTAGTTGTGTTTGATATTGAGTTGATGCTAGATTTCATTTGACCCATTGCATTGGCAAATCCACCGCACACACTAAGATGCGCTT
>JANZLH020000428.1:859200-873702 GCA_026770325.2 Erythroxylum fimbriatum
ATATTATCCCCAATCAAAAAAAAAACCACTCACTAGCAACCAACCAATCGAATGTATCTAGCAACTATGAATTACTAGTTTAGCACCAAGGAACCAACATAAACTCACAATTCTTATTTTAGAAACCAACTAACTAGTAATTGCACAAATGAAAAATAAAAAAATATAACAGTTGAGTACCATTTGACAATAGGAGAAAAGGCTTAACCGTTGAAGTAGCTTTGAGTAGCGGAGAGTTGTAGACAGTGATAATAGTGGTGGAGCAGATTTGAGAACTAAGAAGGCAAGAGTCAAAAGAACAAACGGTGATGTCAATGGCGGTGACGAGCAGATGAAGAGGGAGATCGATGAGAGACAAAGAGTGGGCTAGTGGTAACGAGCTTGCGAAGAGGGAGAGCAATGCGAGACAAAGAGTAGGCTGACAGTGACGAGCAGACAAAAAGAGAGAGCGGTAAGAGGTGAGAGTAGGCTGGTAGCGATGAGTAGACAAAGACGACGAATAGATGACGGGTCGACGAATGATGAGAACTAAACTAACCAAAGAAGACCAGATGAAGAGTGAGTTGTGAGTGAGGTGCAAAGTAACCTAACAAAGGAGTGAGGAGGACAAACTAGATGCTGAGTCAGGATTGGGGTAATTAGGATTTTTTTTAATTGAATGCTCAAAGTTTTTAAAATTATAATTTGACCTCCTTTTTTTTTTTGAAAATGAATAAGGTGTCATATTCACTATAGCTCAGCTATCACAAAATTTAAAGAATATAAAGATAGACTCGTTACTGACGGCTTGTCTATCTAATATAGATGGAAGTACAAAAACTTAGGAGCAGAGTGCTAACTATCTATATCATATGACTAACTAATTAACAACTAGCGTCAAATGTTCCATCTACTTCTCAAGTAAGGGGTTATTAAGTGATTAGCTTTTCTGGCTGGTTCAGTTGCTCGAATTCAGTTCAGTATCTTGTTCGCTAGGTGATATTTATCTTCTTCAGCTTGGTTGTGCCTCTCCAATTCCTTTCTTTCCATAGCATACAGATGGTAGTGACAAACGCAACTTTGAGGAGTGCAACGTTCTCTTTACCTGATTGCGAATGATTAATAAACCATGTCAAAGTCCCATTCATAATGATGGTTCATCGTCCCTACCATGTGTTGGATCTTACTCCATATGGATTTGGAATAATCACAAATGAAGAATTGCTGGTTTCTATCCTCATTTGCATTTTGGCAAAGGACACAACATATATCTGTCAGATTGAACTATCGACATTTTGTTCATAGCCTGTTCTTAATGGTAATAATGGACGCTTTGGGATTCATTGTGTTTTTTCATATCAGATTGTACCAAGGGATCTGTGTAGTATCGTTCTGAATATATGACGACAAGATTCATTAGTAAATGAACCTCTCGAGTTTGGCATCCAGCATATTGAATAGTATAAGGTTTTATCCCCTAGTTAACGTACGAAAATGGTCCTGTCGAGAGTAATAATTGTTAATCAACTATATATTCACAAAATTCAAGTTCTTTTAGTAGCTTTGGCTACGATTTCGGTGTCTACGTTTTGTCAAACAACTTAATTCCCAATAATTTATGAAAACATATTATTAAAAACAATGTGGTCCTTAATACCTCTGATTGGCATTGTCATTTAGTGGGTTATTAATGCTGGCGACCAATAATATAGAGTTCAGATTTTCTGTCCAATATTATGGTGTCCAATAAATCTCAGCCATTTATTTATGTAGGTCCCACTTAAGTTTCGCGTGGGTCCCACAAAATAAATAACTGAGATTTTATGAAACAGAATAAGACAGAGTAATATTGGACAGAGGATCTGGACTCAATAATATATGCCCTGTGAAGCTAAATTGGAAGGACTGCTTTGAATTAGGTTCAGTGGAACCGGTCCTACTTGTAATAATTTCCAAAGAACCATTTTATGATTCCAGCTACCATCATATTATCTCATTTTAAAATTATAATATAAAATTCAAATAAGTTGAATTAGTTACTCAAATCTAATTAACAAAAGGATTACGATCACATAAAAATGCCTGTGAAGGTTTTTTAATTTTATTAATATTCAATCAGTTGAATATGTCACTTATTTACTAAATAATTTATCTAAAAATATAATTTAAAAGTTATTATTTATCCAAATTTTAAATGTGTTAAGAGCCTTCAAACCCGAAAATTCCCTAGCTATGCCGTCCCTATCTCAAGGGCTTCTTGCCAAAGTCACAGAGGAAACAATATTACATGACACATGAATAACTTGGTTAAAGTTTGTACTTATCATTCCTCAACTCCTTTACCTTTCGTGTGAGAATCCAGCGATGGCAATATTACAGCCTGAAAGTCTAAATTTGTCGTTACATTTTCAATATATATATATGTATAGTTGTTGATTATGATCATATTTTGAAATTCTTCATATATGATGATTCTTTTCTGGCCCACCATACGATTATATACAAATATGCATGCCCACGTTGAAACATTATTTTTGCGTTAACGTGTAGTAACGCGGTTTTCAGCATGTATGATTTATACTCTTGCAACAGGACGGCCATGTCCATTCCTGCTGGAAGCTTACACTTGGCTTTGCACTATATATACACATTCGCTATATATGGAGCATATTCGCCATCAGTATTCTACGTTAGCTCCTGCTATATATAGATAGATAACATCGCACTTATCTAGACTGCTGTGAGCATTGTCCTAGGTGGGAGCTGAACATGGCTGCTTGTAGGCTTTTGTTATTTGCTTTTCTAGCTTTATATTCCTCCTTTGCTCTTGCATCTGATCCCAGCTCGCTCCAGGACTTCTGTGTGGCAGATCCAAGTGGCAAAGGTAGCAAAAAACAATCGACTATTATGACATGTTCATAATCTTTTTCTTGCACTGTCAAGCGTTTTCTCTGTCATTTATAAATTCAAAGTTTGTTATTTAAAAACATCGCTTGTATCTGGTAAAGATTTGTTTAATGTTTTCGTGGCAGTGCTGGTGAATGGTGTAACTTGCAAGGACCCTAAGATGGTTGGAGCCAGCGATTTCTCCTTCAGTGGCCTTCATTTAGCGGGTAACGTATCAAATGCTGTAGGGTCTCATGTAACCGCAGTAACAGCAACCCAAATATCAGGACTCAACACTCTCGGAATCTCTCTTGCGCGCATCGACTGGGGACCGAAAGGAATCAACCCTCCACACACTCACCCTCGAGCCACAGAGATCTTGACTGTCATTGAAGGCACTATTGAAGTCGGATTTGTAACCTCTAACCCGGACAACCGCCTTATCACAAAAGTGTTGAAGAAGGGCGATGCGTTCGTGTTCCCTGTTGGTCTCGTTCACTTCCAGAAGAATGTAGGACATGGTAATGCTTTTGCTCTCGCAGCTCTCAGCAGTCAAAACCCTGGTGTCATTACAATAGCCAACGCGGTGTTCGGTTCTACCCCAGATATTCCCAGTGACATTCTTGCCAAAGCTTTCCAGTTGGATTTGAAGGTTGTCAAGGACCTACAATCCAAGTTCTAGCTAGGGACAAGAAATTGAAATTTTGGTACTGTCTGATGAGCATCAACTTTGTGATTGCAATAATATTATTTGCATGAGTATATCCATGCAAAAAAATTTTAGTGAAAACTTGAATGTATTAATCAATTATTATTTATATTTTTAAAAGTTAAGGACAAAAGTAAAAATTTTAAAAATAAAGTTATTGGTGTTAGCTTCTTTATGTGATTAAGAAACTCACACTAATAACAAATTTGTTTTCATAACTTACATAACAAGTGAGGGTTTACTTTGTGACTTTGCAAATATTAAATTAAAACCTTAAAATTAGATGTTTCTTGAGTTAAAAGAGTAAATTTAACTTTATGCTTACATTTGAATACAAACTTTATCATTTTAAAAATGTTTAAGTTATGTTCTTAATAGATGAAAAATATAATAGAGATATAACTCTGTCAAATTTTTACTACGCTCGATAAAAAATATTAATTATCTCGTCTTATGATGTTTATGATTAATTAAAAAATAAGAAAATACACATTAATGACTAGATTAGTGATATGAAGTGAAAAAATAATTGAAAGGTGACGTTTTGTCAACTTAATGTATATAAATTCTTAGTTTGGTAATTAAAGATATTTTTAGTTGAATTTTTAAGCCAAAGAAAAAAATTATATGTTCGTTATTTTAGCAAACAAAATTTTGATATGCTATGATTCTGTAATTTAATTTTAGTCTATTTTATGCAATCCTCTTTCTGTATTTTTGTAAAAAATGTTGTTTCTATGACTTGGACCTGTGATCATAAGACCAACTTTATTAAGGACTCACCGCCTTGGTCTTAATTAAGTATTTAACTAAATTGTGGTGATGTCTTTGCTCATGTTTTAAGTTATAAAATTAAGTTGTTGTATACAATTATTTAGGTCACACTTGCAATGAGGCCATGAATTAATAAAGCCAAGATTCTTTTGAACGAACAGGCTAAGCAATTAAGGTGAGATTAAACAGAATCTTTTGAATGAAAATGGACAAAACTGCTACAACTCGTGTTATGGTTTTAAATGGTGAACTCTGCTGTTAACTGCATCACTCTGCAACATTGAAGAAGACGAAAAAGACGATAAATAAACAGAGAAAGAAACAAATGAAGAAGACGACAAGTGTTACTTGATTTAATTCTTTTAGTATTGCTGAAAATTTACAAAAATAAACAAAGAAGAAGACAGAGGAATAAAGAGGAAGATGAAAATGACGAAAGCCAGGGGACTAAAGAGATGACGGCAAGCTCACCAAAAAGATAAAAAGTTCATTGTAACGTTTATATCTAAGTACAATATCTACCCCATGCCATCATTACTTCACTTGATTTTCATTTATTAAAAAAATATAGTAGGGTTTTTCGCAAAAAACCTAGCCGTCTGCCTCTTTTTCTCTCTAGAGTGCAAGTCTTAGTCTGTCGATTTTTGTGCATGTCTGCTTTATATGAAACTTTTAAGTTGATTTTTTTTTTGTGATTTGTGTTTCGATAGCATGGATCAGGAGCTCCAGAACCTCTCTATCCGAGTATTAACTCTTTTATGGAGTATTTGGTATCACCGAAACCTTCGCATTTGGCAAGGTAAGTCTGTCCCTCCAAGCATGGTTGTTAGTTTTGCAGATAATTTTCTTAAATCCTGGCAGGAAGCACGAAAGTGCTTTGAGAGGGTTAACGTGCTAGAAGATAGGTCGCATACTAACTTTTCAAGTTGGCGACAACCACCGGATGGTTTTTTCAAATGCAATGTTGACGCGGCTATTTTCAAGGAGCAGAGAGCTACGAGTTTTGGCGCAGTTTTGCGAGACTCTGGGGGTTCCTTTGTGACTGGGATTTCGGGCTACTATGCATCTCTATTGGACCCTGTTCTGGCATAACTTATTTCAATCAGAGAAGCTCTTTCGTGGTTGAAGGACAAACACATTGATCATGTTATAGTAGAATCGGATTGTCTTCGGGCGGTTCAAGCAATCACATATTCTCTGTCTAATTCTTCGGAAATTGGAATGTTGGCTTCTGATTGTCATGCTTTTAAGCAACACTTCTCCCATTTGTCTTTCCAATGGACGCGTAGGATTGCCAATAAGACGACTCATTATTTAACAAGGGTAGCCTTATTAAATGCAAACCTCCATTTTTGGGATTCTATTCTTCCTTGTTTAACTTCTATTTTACGTTATGAACAATCTTTGTGTGTTGCTTCTGATAGGAAAAGGCTAGTAGGATCGGGATGTACTGAGTAAGTCTGTTGGCTTGAGATAGTTTTTCTAACCTTTCTTTGTAGGGTGTTTTTTTTATGATTTATGATTTTATGTTTTTCGTCCCAAAAAAAAAAACACAGTAAAAGGTATTAGTTTATTAAATATCAAATTATTTAAACATGTACTATGTCTCTTTGGGAAAAAAAGTCATTTATGCTCGTTAAGCATCGGCTTTGGTTGAGATACTTGTTGGGCCGTAAAGGTAAATGGACGTGGGTCTACAAAATTCTCACGCAACTTTATTTTATTGCATCATAGGGAGCTTACACGTCTGAGGACTAAAAGTAATCCATGCGGGTCCCAAGGAAAGCGGCATTTAACGTACAAAATTAAAAAATACACTTTCGCGGGCTTCGTTTGGTGGCCCACCCGTGAGCCTAGGCAGAAGACTCCTTCGTGGACTGGCAGTTGAGCAAAGACTAGTAGGAACATCTGGCTGGGTCCCATAGCCCTCGCCCCAGTATGGATGGAATCCTGCGCCACCGTGGGATCCCAATCAACCGTATCACGTAACAACATCAGGTGGTATTCCTGTTATTATATACTCTTCCGTGTTCTTGTCTGTCTATGTAATCGCTGCACATATATTGCATCGACCTACATTCTTGGCCCTATCAAAACTGTCTGAAAATTCCTAGAAGCACAAAATACTCTCACATCAGGTAAGACTCGTGTTTCCTCGCCTCCAGGTATGGAACTCTTGAAGGATGATCATTCAGTGGGTTTTGCTTTACTTCTTCTTTCACAATGGATTCTTGTTGTTTCTTATCTTTGTTACCAGAAAACATAAGAAAGTGATCGATCCACTCCATAGTTTTTCATTTCTTTTTTCTTAAGAATACTTTTGAGAATATGCGTGTCTCTTTTAGCTTTTAGCTACAATTACTTTGCTTTCAGTAGTTTAGCTAAGTTCTGACTTTCCTCCTTTTTTTTTTTGGTTGAAGTATATCTCAGTAGTGTTTGTTCTTTTCTACTTTGTGCTTCTGATTATACAGAATCCATATGGTACAGAATTTCAATGTGTTTACTGGAAATAATAGCATCTGTTCTACCTTTGATGTTTAATCATTGACAGACGTTTGCATGTTTTGTGTGTATCCCTGTCTTAAGTTGTTTTGACTAGAGAACGCAGAACTGAGTACTCTGTTTTTGATTGTCTTTTATGCGAGGTACCAATTGTTAAAGACAATAGTGTTCCCCTTACCCCTTCATTTTAAACTTTTGTTCTTAGCCTTTCCGGTTTTATTCTAGTTTAATCGAAGTCCTCCCGTTGGAATGGGATTTAGAGAAATTGTCTTTTATCTCTTTTTCAGCTCCTCTCTCTGCTATAGAGTAATCTCTTTGATGTTTGTTGTTATGTGTTGTCAGATTAGTAAAATGGTTAATGTTCATTATGCATTAGTAAAATGGTTAATGTTCATTATGCACTTTTTCAGTTCCTGTTATGGCGACTAAATTAAGCACTCTATGGATAGCTTTTCTCCTTTTCTATTCCATTGTTCTTTCTGCGCACGGTGATGGGTTGATCAGAATAGGATTGAAAAAGAAGAAATTGGTTAAAGTAGACAAGGAAGGGCAAGCAATGCAAGCAGCTACTAGAAAGTATAGACTCGGTGGTAATCTTGGAGAATCTGCAGAAACTGATATTGTTGCTTTGAAAAACTACCTTGATGCGCAGTACTATGGTGAAATTGGAATTGGCACACCTGCTCAGACTTTCACGGTGATATTCGACACGGGAAGTTCTAATCTTTGGGTGCCCTCATCAAAATGTTATTTCTCGGTTTGTCATATCAATCTCTTCATTTACTGAAATTGCTTTCCCTGTTGCCCTCTTTCTCTCCCTCAATATTTGGGTAGAAACTAACTATGTGATTTTGCATTTTCGATGCAGATTTCTTGCTATTTCCATTCCAGGTATAAATCTAGTGAATCAAGCACATATGAAAGCAATGGTATGGTCATTATCCCTGGTTTAACCTGTACACTCTCTCATGGCCTTGCAATATTCTTCTTTTAATCTCTTCTTCTTTTCTTGCATATTTAATTTAATGATGTTACTTATGCAATTTGGTACTAGACGTTCTTTAATCTATTAAGGACATTGTAAATCAAGCCTGGGTGTTTGTCTTGCATACCTGGAAAGCAAGTGAAATAGTTTCAGTACTAAGCGTAATTTTTTAGGGTACCTCATACCATTTCTAGCCTCCTGTTGTTGTTGAATGGTGATTCATCTAACAACAAAAATTTATCCCAATATTTTCCAAGTGTGCAATTTTCTCCTTTACTGCCTGTAACCAATCTACTCTGCTTCATCTATGTTGTGAAAAGCATAACATTGACGTATACGTCTGTTCACACTAGTGCTATACATTTAAGCATATGCATCCATCAGCAGTTTGGCAATGGATAGGATGCTTTCTTTTGTTTCATTACCAGACTTTTCTTTGTAAAAATATTTTACATTCAGATTGATACAATTCACTACAGTATGTTCATCTCAATTGAAGTTCAAACTACATGAACATATTTATTGATAATGAGCGATTTATCTGAAGTTGAACCAATGTCATAACATATTTATTGATAATGAGCGATTTATCTGAAGTTGAACCAATGTCATTCTATAAACAGTTTGACAAGCATACTCCACTTGACAGTACAAATCTGCATTTCAACTCATGGTTGTCTTGACCTCTTAGTCTTCTCAACAACTCTGACTGCGGAGATTTTTGTAGCTATTCCATCAGCAAAGAGCTCCATAATGAAACTTGAACTTCTAAGGAAAGGACTTAGTTGTAACATTTTTATGATACAATTGAAAGGATCAGGAATTGGTAGCTAGAACATGTAAAAGGGTCATACTAACAAGACATTAATGTGAAATGATCATTGATTACGGTGATGTTATTTTTGTTATAAAAGATCATAAAATTTTTATTTGACTGCAGTTGAGATTGGTAGGCTCTACAACTACATTTGGTTCTGAGCATAACTCATCTTGAGATTGATAATGTTTTCAACATTGATACAGGAACCTCTGCTGCCATCCAATATGGAACTGGCTCAATTGCTGGTTTCTTCAGCCAAGACAATGTAAAAGTTGGTGATCTTGTCATAAAAGATCAGGTAAATTTTGTGAACCATAATCTTTGAAGATATTTTTTCTTTTTCAGTTAAATTCGTCATTGTGATGAATGTTACTGCTCATTAGGACTTCATTGAGGCAACAAAAGAGCCTGGTATCACATTCTTGGCTGCCAAGTTTGACGGCATACTAGGACTTGGATTTCAAGAAATATCTGTCAAGAGAGCTGTTCCAGTTTGGTAAATCTTTTCATCTCATACTTTAATGTCAGGGAGACTTGGTGGCCCAAATGTTTGAATTTCTTTAGAATTGTGCATGTTGTGTTCAAAATTATCAATGTAGTTTTCCTGCTGATTTATCTTAACATATTTTCTCACTATTACTGAGATGTTGTATTGAATTCTGAATTTACTTGATAAGACTTGATTTCGTTGTATTTAGCTGTTTGTTTTGTAATTTTTCTAGGTATAACATGATTAATCAAGGTCTTGTGGAAGAGCAAGTTTTTTCATTTTGGTTGAACCGCAATGTTGAAGGGGAGGAAGGGGGAGAAATTGTATTTGGTGGTGTTGATCCTGACCATTACAAGGGAGAACACACTTATGTTGCTGTAACTCAGAAAGGGTATTGGCAGGTTTGCATCCAAAGTTCCTATTGTTTGTTGCCGAACTACCTCTTGTCTGTATTTGACGTACTTTGTTCTAATCTGTTTGTCAATTTTCCAGTTTGACATGGATGACGTATTGGTTGCAAATGAAACAACCGGTACTCACTCAGACTTCATTTTTATCCTTTTCATCTGGGGCATGGACTTGAGTTAACACAAATATACATGTCTGCTAATTATCCTGGGATATAATCTTCTTTACTTATCAGGATATTGTGCAAGTGGCTGTAAGGCAATTGCAGATTCTGGAACTTCTTTACTGGCAGGCCCAACGGTATTTACTTTTCTGTTTTCTGATTGACCCCAATGACTTATTGACTGAGTGGCACTTTCGAAAGACAGTTAGTTCATGAGTAGTTCTGCAGATATTATGACTTCCTTTTCTGTTATTCTTTTGTATCATCAACCAAATTGGTGACTTAGTCACCTTAGGCTCACTCACACTCCACAGTATATTCAATGCCCTTTCTCCTTATGTCTATGGTTTATTTATACTCAGAATCTGTTATTCCTAACAGATTCAGTTAGCTGACAATCCCCCCTCCCCGTAACTAACATCATATGTATATATATATATATATATATATTCTATATATTTACTGAGTTGTCCTGGGTCTAACATAGTTCTGCAGATATTATGACTTCCTTTTCTGTTATTCTTTTGTATCATCAACCAAATTGGTGACTTAGTCACAAAATTATGCTGTAGTTCTTTTGTGTACCATTGGCTTAAAACAGCACACCTCTGTGCTTGACAAAGCTAGTTTCTATCGTTGACAACCTGCTTCTTAGATTGTTCTTTCATCTGCTTGATGTGATTCATCTATTACTCCTTTCCTATCAATGCAGTATTGTAGCAAGAATATTTTCCTAGGGAATTAGTAGAGGTTTAAACTCTATATACATTCATTTGCAGTATCAGATTCCTGAATAATTACTGGACTGCTGTCTAGAATTTTGAGTAATATGAATTTCATTGAAGGACCTGTCATTTGTCAAATTGCTTATTTTTTATCGTTCTTCAGCCTTTTGCAAGTATATTCTCTCTAGAATCTGATGATTGTTTCTAATATATTGTTTCAATCTTCAGACTGTCATCACTCAAATTAATCATGCCATTGGAGCCTCTGGTATTATAAGCCAAGAATGCAAGACAATGGTTGCACAATATGGGAAAATGATAATTGAAATGCTGGTAGCTAAGGTGGGGATGATATGTCTGGTTCTTGTATATCGTATCCAGCACCACTTATCTTCCATCGCAGTGTGTGTTTTTGGTGGAAGCTTCACATGCTTAGTTTCTCTTTCATGCCCTTTTGAACCATATCTTGAACCCGTTTTAAATGAGCTGACTAATGCTTTTCCATTTGCTGTAGACACAACCACAACAGGTATGCTCTCAAATAGGATTTTGCACATTTGATGGAACTCGCAGTGTTAGGTGAGCTGAAACATTTTGGTGGTTCTAATTGTATATGTTCTTATAGACAATCCTAGTTAGCTTCTTGAGCTATAGCTATGGCATCGTGGATTAATTTAACCGCTCTTTCCAGTATGGGCATTGAGAGCGTGGTGGATGAAAATCTAGATAAGCACTCAAATGGCGTGCATGATGCCATGTGTACTGCTTGTGAGATGATGGTTGTTTGGATGCAAAATCGTCTCAGGCTGAATCAAACAGAAGATCAGATTTTGAAATATGTGAACGAGGTACTTTGCCTTATTATTCCCTTTATGGGGAAAGTAGTTTGAAAACATTAATAACCACAATTTAATTTCAGCTCTGTGAAAGATTGCCAAGTCCAAATGGAGAATCAGCTGTTGACTGTAGCAGTCTGTCTTCCATGCCTAGTGTCTCATTCACAATTGGTGGTAAAGTGTTCGACCTTACCCCAGAGCAGGTATGTCATTGCTTTTTTTTTTGTGAATAATCATTGCGTGTTCTACTTAGCCGTTAATTCAAAGACTTTTCATGTCACATTTAGTTTGGTTAACCACAATTGTGGAATGGCAATTTCCTATCTGGCTGTAAAAATGATAGCTTTATTATTTCTTGCACCAAAGTGATTATTTCTTGCACCAAAGTGATTGTCAAGCTGTCTTAAAATATCAGTTTCTATCTTCCCATAATCTATCACTTCCTTAATGAATTACTTGGTTCATTTATTCGAATGAATATTTATCATTTAATTCATTCGAGAAAAGATGCTAGTGGGAGGCAATTTTCAAGGTGCCCTGTTATCTTTCATTGATGATCCCGGCATCACTTCTGATGACACTGCCATCTTTATCTTCTCCCCTGCACTTGAAGATTTCTAGGCCTTGGGAATGAATGATAATTCTGCATGTCTTCTGATTCCGCTACCCTCAAAACAATTACACAGTACCATCTTTATTGTACTTCCCGCACTCTGATAAAACATAAAATTGCATATTTAGAAGAAAAATAGAAAGAAGTGAGCTTACTTTATGTAGTCATACATAGAGAAAGTCGGAGGGATGCTTTGACAAGAATAATTGATGTTGTTAAATGCTCATCTCAACGGAGAGGAAAAATCAATTGAGGTCCTTATATTCATGATGTTGTGAAGTACAATTAGGGTCTCAGGTCAACTTTGTAGTATATTATTTTATTTTTTCAATTGTTGCATACTTACTCTGGTTGTTTCCATAAAGTAATATGTCATAACTGTGGTGATTTTGTGTATTGTAGTGCCTTTTGTCTTTTTAGGCTGACTTTGTTTATTTTTTCTTCTATGCTAATCTTTGTTGTGTTATTTCAAAACTATCTGAATGGTGTTCCAACGGATCAGTATGTTCTTAAAGTGGGAGAGGGTGATTCAGCTCAATGCATTAGTGGATTTACTGCGTTAGATGTACCTCCTCCGCGTGGACCTCTATGGTAAGTTGCTCTTCTATTATTGTGAATTACACAATTGCATCTTATGGTTTGTTTTGATGCATGTCATAGCAAGTAACACCATTCTGCTCAGTTGAAAGCAAAAGGGCAAAGAAAATCTCTACTCAATCCTCAGTGTTTTGCATTAAGCTTAATCAGACTGTTTATTTATTTGTTATTCCGCTGTTTCAACTAGAAAGTTATTCAATTTCTAATAGGTGTTGACAAGATGCAGTACTATCCAGTCATTTGAAGTTGAACAATAATTTTGCATGAGGGAGTTCCCAACATTAGTCAGCATATCATTCCTAGTCTCTAAGCGTCATAATTTATTATGAACTGAACAGGCAAGAAACCTATACAAGTCTATCCCTAAAACAATTTGAAGCCCGCGAGAGGAAGACTACTGAAGTGCACTTGTTTAGAGAAACTATCTTCAGAAGCTCTATTTGACAACACTGAATGAAATACATCAGTTCCCAGCCCTTTATACAAGTCTTTAGGTTAAATGAAATGTAAAAGTATATTCTTAGCGAAGTTTTCCACTCAAAACAAAACACGACAACTTAGAACCTAAATACATCAATTCTCCTTAGTCTTGTTGTCAGACTTTCAAATTCCAGATTTCTCCATAAATCGTATATCATTTAAAAGATTATTGTGTTGTTGATTTGTACTGTGCTTTGCTGATGCTGTTTGTGGTACAGGATTCTGGGAGATGTTTTCATGGGTCCTTATCACACAGTGTTTGATTATGGGAACTTGAGAGTTGGATTTGCTGAAGCAGCTTAACTGAAATCCATCTTTGTATCAATATATATACCAGTCTACTTCCTTATGTATCAATATATACACCTATATATTTCCTTATTGTCCTGTAACAAATACATGTATACAATGTGCTATTAAAGATTTATGTTCACCAAGCTGTGGACTTGGTAAAATGCTGTGTGTTCCCGTCCTGAACCTGTAAGCATATTCTGTATTAAAGTTCTTAAGAGAAAAGGATGATGTTCTAAAGGAGATTGAACTCATCTTCTTTTACTTTTTTACTGCAGTTGAAATACTGGATTAATGTATAATCCTTCCATAACCATATCGGTATGAACGCTGATTTTTCAGGGCGTGATTACTTGTAAAGAATGAGACACTCCAACAACTAAAACAGTACACTCCGTTTCCTCTCTCTTTTCCACAAGAAAAATTAGAGTAAATACGTATGAATCCAAAAACGTTCACATTGAAGGGCTGGTGACCCACTATTTAGTTTTGAAGTAGTGCCAGCCATTGATTCCTTCAAAAGCTACGAAAACGTGAGACAACATACAGAGCAAACCAAGATACCTTATTAAAAGTGCCAGCTGACAGCTTGTCATGACAAAGCAAAGTCATAGTTGAACTGGTGACCCAATAGAGAGTTTCAAGTGAGAGTTCGATCGGACCACCAAATCCCATCTAAGCTGAAACATTGTTGCTGCTCAGGCCCGGATTGGATGTTCTACAATCAACATCACCCCACCGATGACCGATGTCAATTTTCCTTTCAATCTGGTCTATTGTATCACCTTCCTCCCCGATTAGTCATTCAATTCCTACTCTTTGGTTACATACTTAAGAAATGGTTGAAAACAAATTTTAGAACTTAAAATTCTGAAATTAAATCTGAAACATTTAATTATTGTTGGGTTGGTCGTGTTAGGCTCAAGCCCAAACTTAGAACGACACATAGGTCGATCGGCCCGTTCCTCGACGTTGATCTAATTCCTACAGGTATTTACTATATAAACTCATTATCTCACCATGAAAAAGGTACGACTTTTAGCACCCTAGTATTCTTTATTCCTAGCTACCAAAACCCTCACAAAAAGACTAACTTGAGCGTTGGAGGGGCCTACCGGCAGTCAACTCCCAGTGTGCCTTATTGTTTTGCAGGTATTTCTGAGTCAAAATCAACCAATCTCATGGATCCAAGCAGCAACGCCCAACCTCATCAAAATCAGACAGAACCAAAGTACAACGCTAGT
>JANZLH020000428.1:956157-966195 GCA_026770325.2 Erythroxylum fimbriatum
TTTAGACCATAACTTAAATTCCTTAGTCATATTTCAATTTAATTCCAACCTTAGCAAAATTAAATTCCAATTCACTAATTAAACAAGACCACAAAATTAAAATTATGCCTCAAATTAAGTAAAACAGGTTTGGGGTCCAACACCCATTGTGTTGTAGAGGAGAAGAAGCAAAAGAACAATCTTCATACAATGTTCTTTGCAATAACCAAAGGAAAGGGAAAGGGGTATAAAGGTAAGAGATCTAAATTCTCTCCGCATGTGCATACTAGTCAATCCAGTATTGTTAAAGGTCCGCAAGATGTGAAGAATATTATGTGCTTCTTCTATAAGATGAAGGAATATAAAAAGTCCAATTGAAAGAAATATAAAGCCTAGAAAGAAAAACAGGATTTGTTAGTCAACTCCTTGACTTATATGATTCATGAATCTAATCTTGCTATAGCCACATCTATTTCTTGGTGAATAGATAGTGGAGCACCTAATTATGTTGCTTCCATGATGCAGGGGTTCATATCCAGTAGAAAGCCAAATAAAGGGGAGGAGAAACTGATGATTGGCAATAATGAAGAAAAAGGGCTTATTAGATCTCGTACATATGGATCTTAGTGTTGGGTTTCAATCATGCATCACATGCATCAACTATCAGAATACGCAGTGAAAAATAAAACGAAACCTAAAAAATACAGAATCAAACATGTGTCATTAGATGTAGTAAAACAAAACATGAACTTAAGATGTGTACCTTACAATCTGCTTCATTCTTCATTGTCTTCACCTATTCGGTATATTGTAAACCACAACGACTAAAGTAGGACGTCTCTAATAATATCCACAGGAAGAGTGAAGCCTAAAACCTCTTAAGAAGAATGGATAGAATACGCACAAATTGCTAGTTATATGGTGTGTTCTTTGAGAGAGTATTTTAGAAGATGGTGAACAATTCACAAAAGACCCTTTGTTTTCTTACAACTTTTACAAGAGAATAGAGTGTCTTTGACACCATTTGGCCTCCCTCTAACCGCTAACATCAATGGAGAGTTTATGGGAATTCAGTAGCTTTTAATCCCACTTAATTTAGCATGAAAACATTCACCCCTTCTTTAAAGGGTAATTTTGTTATCTTGTATATTAAAGGGTAATTTTGGCATCTTGTTAATTAAAGGGTAATTTTGGCATCTTACTTAATAAGCAAGATTCACATGTATCATATGATTCACAATCAAATGACCCTAAACTATCATACTTTTGTAGCTTAGTCATGCATCTCTCATATCTCGAATCCCTATCTAAAACCATTTTACTCATTCTTAGCATCTCCAATGTGTGTGACCCATTAGGTTCCTAGTTATATTAGCTACTTGAATTAACACTTAATCCAAGCAAGTCATTGTAAGCTTTTCGGGCTATCAGGTTGCAATAATATTTACCATCATTTGCAAATTCAAAACACCAAGACCTATGTGAGCATCGAAATCAAATCCATATCAAATTATACCTTTCGCAGTGGAAATAGCAAAAAAGGTCGAAGTATCGGAAGAGCACGTCAAATGTCACGCCTCTATCGGTATCCACACCCTCACAAGACCAAACAAATGGTTCTGGTGTGCTAGCATCACTCTTGAGACTTGTCTCTCTCTATTAGTTGAGGAGGACGACAACACTAAGGTTTTTTTTTTTATGTGGATGCGTCTTACCCAAATCAAGTCATGCTATACATCTATATATATAGTAAAACCCTAAGGCCCAATAACCTAAACTTATTAAAGCCCAATGAAAGTTCAGTCTCTTAGTGTGTGACCCTGTAGGCTTATTTAATATTAGTAGTAGGCCCAAGCTTTTTTTAGGCTCACAAGTTATAAGTGGCCTTTAGCAAGACATTATAACTACCTAATATTAAATAAGGTCGAAGTCCGACATTACTTGAATCACAACTGATAAATCACAATATGGCTGTGCATGTAAGTCACGGACTATAAGTTGCATGTAGTTTATGCCACGTTCATAAAATTAAGATTCATGCAACATTCACACCAATTTCTCTCAACCTATTTCACATTTAGATCAAAACACAAGGATTTATAACCAAAATCAAGATATGAAAGCAGTTGAAAACAATAGAAACTAGACATAACAATTTCCCCAAACTTAAATTATGCTTATCCTCAAGCAAAATAAAGAACACTAGACTATACAAGAACAAACAATGTAAACAACAATTTTCCCAAATAATAGTCAAAGATATCAATGATCAATTCAATAAACACAACCTAAGAACTTGAAATTCATAATACTCCATGAACATGCTATTCTTCATATATTTAGCCAAAATAAACAAGCAATTCAATTCAAAGAACCATCAACAAGTGTGATAGACACTCACTCCACTCTCCATCCTCACAAGCATTCAAAGGTAGGGTATATTCACTCATCATTCATTTCATGTAAGGCATTTACCATAAGCTTGCTTACTAGTCCAAATCTCCACTACTCATTTCAAACACAAACATTAATCTGAAGGTCTTTATTTCTGCTGTAATGGGGTTAGGCTAAGGGTAGGAAAAATGAATATCACAGTTTAAAACCACAAAACAAATTAAGCATTTAAAGTAATAAAAACAATGAAGCCTAAAACACTCAATTCTTTCCTTTTAAGTTAACAAGATTAGCACTCTGCTTTTTATGTCTCTCCTCTTTCCTTTCAAATTTTTTAATCTTCTCTTCCTTCCTTTTCTTTTATGTTTTTTATTTTCTTTTTCTCTTTTCTCTTTTTTCTTTTTTCTCATTCATTCTTTTTTCACTTACTTATTCCCTCAACCCAATTGTACCCCTTCAAATGCTCAACTTAGCTTATGGTAGGTACAACAAAGAGGATAAATAATCAAGGTCAAGGCTCATACTTGGGTTTAAAGAAAAAAATGTTTCATGTTAAGCTCAAAGGGGGTTCATTAAAGGTAACATCATGGTCGCCTTTTAAATAAAAAGGGTAAATCCTAATTGCTTTCATCATTTCAACACTTGCATAAGATTATGTGATCTCAACTAATATTTACAAGCAAGTTCTAGAGTTCCTTAATCATGAAAGAACACTCTCAACAAAGAATTCTTGAATTTGGTGTTTAATATTTCAAAAGGTCTCAAATTCTTACCAAATGAAAAAGTGTCATTCATTTGTCACAAAAAGCTAATGTTATTTTAATCAAAATCTAAGTTAATCAGTCTAAACACACAAGTATACTCATTCACTCATATTATGCCTTTCTAATCCTAATTGAGTTCATTTAATGGCCATGCATCTCTAACTATTAAACGGGAAAAACAAACACACAATACACAAATAATGAATTTTTTCTTTTCTTAATGAATACTCCTCCCCACACTTAAACATCACATTGTTCCTAATGTCATAAAAAAGTAAAAGAGGGATCTAACACATAAAATAGCACAAATAAGGACAATTATTAAAACTAAAAGACATTAAACAAACAAGCAACAAAGAAAGGGGTAGAAATATGATACTAATGAAGGGCTGATCACTTCATTGATCTAGTGTGGATCGTGGTGTACTGCATCGAGGAATGAAGAATAGCTATAAGGAAAACAAATAAAAGAGATGGGAGAGTAGGCCTACACACACAAAGAAAACAAACTATGTTCAGGTTCACTAAGAAAATTAAAAAACATATAATTGAAAAACAATCAGAAATTAATTGGGTTGCTGCTTTAACGTCTTGTAGCTAGATGCCACATTGGCCATGCTCAAGGTGGGTTCCTCAAAGTAATTGATTCCACCATTTCTTCCTCTTTATGTGGATCTGTCTCTAAGAATTTTCCAAATACTTCTTTAGTTACATCCATTAGCAATTGGTAGCATTCATCACTCTCCTTACCCTAGTATAACTTTTTTCCTTCTTCTTCCTGCAAGGCAAAATCACAATATGCAGCATTAACTTGATCGACAAAAGAACATTCTTCAAAAATAGTAGTAGTAGGAACAGGTTCGACATTAAAGATTGAAAATTCTACTTTTTCTCCCAAAGCAGTCTTGCTTAACTTTTCGTTTTTCACATCAATCAAGGTATTATTAATGTCCATAAAAGGCCTCCCTAGGAGTATGATGTGCTCCTTCCCTTGTTGTTTAACCTCCCCCATATCTAAGATTGATAGGTACTTAATTGATTGTTTAATTATTTCATAAAACTTATTAATTAAGGACGTGAAATTGCTTAAGATACTCACTTTGACTCATATGTGATTTTAGGCACAATTTGGAAGCAAAAAAGTTAAAGTGAGTCCAAAGTACGATATTTGAGATATTTTTCGATGATTAATTTTTACTTGTCTTCATGGAGCAAGAAAAAGAAAATTAAAAGACAAGAAAAATGGAAACATAGAGAAGAAGAATGTGGGTTGCATGTATTTTTGCATAGATTATGCATGGTATTAATTTAAAGATTATTTTCCATGATCAATTTAAGGAGATGAATCTCACATTGATCGCTTAACTACCTCCATATAGTTCATAGTATATCCAATTACTATCAGTTGAGCTACCTTTCATAAGGATAAGTCATAACTAGAATTAAAATATAACAATCCTCATATGATATACTTTGAATATCTCAAGTTAAACAAATCATTTATACAATCATGATAATGAAAATTTTGATAGACATAAGTAATGTTTTGAGTAAAATTCTTATATTGGGTCAATTCGGTAAACATGTTCTCTAATAAGAACTTACATGCTTATTTAAATATCTTCACATTTTATTTTATAAGATTGACTAGTTCTTTCATAAGAAAGAAACATAATGCATGCTAGTATTTTAAAGCTTTATTAATATAATAATGATGAGAAACATTTTAGGAATAAAATATAAATGTAATATGAACCTCATAATTATCATAATTTTTTTGTAATGTACATTTTTCTCATGAACTTTATCTTATACATAAATTAATTAATTAAATATATATAATATAAAGAATATTTTTAGTTAATTATGTCACAAATATTGATTGGTTGTAGGGTATACACTAACATATTATAACTATAAAATCATGAAAGTAAGATGTTTCCTGTCTTTTAAAATAAAATTAAAACTCATAATAAAAGATGGTATATCACAAAATCTAAATGGATTTATGCGCAAGAAACAAATAGATTTTCCACTTTCAACTAAATATAACACATTAACAAATGATAAAATTCTAGTGGTAATTCTCATGGTATCCCCGTCAATCAAAATTAGTAGAAAGATCTTTATTCTTTACAATATATATGTTCTAGCATGAAATACTCCTAGTGTCACTTATTTTATAAGAAACATGATCCAATTCTCGTTATTAATGGCTTGGTCATGTACAATTTGCCAGAGGTAAGTTGAAAAACACATGTAACAACGATTCTTGTGCGCTTAAAGCAGTAACGATCAAAGTCATAGCTCTCATCACAACTTTTTGAGGTACTTTTTTCAAACTTGAAGGATGAGGAATTAACTTCCGTGTCTTCTTTGGTTCAACATCCGGAGGAACGTAAATTGACTTTCGAATATCATGAATCATACTCGTGGGAGGGTCATATCTATTTCCTGAAACAAAAAACATCTGGAACACTTTTAAGCAGCTTAAGTGAAGGAGCCTGCAGGGTCTAGACAAATCGTCAAAGCCTCCCATTAAAGCATGCTCGAGAAACTCTTTGCTCTTCTTGACGATTATGTCATTTGTAAAAGTAATTGAATCTTCAATATCCACGTTCGGATTTTGTTTCGAGTGAAGCGTAACAAAGTTTATTTTCCCAATTTTTGTTCCTTTTGTTGTTATACAATACATAATACATATACTCATTCAATCATTTCGTTGCGCATACATATAGTAGAAGAAAACTGAAAAACTTAAAGAACTAGCAAGCTGTTTAATTACTTCATAACTCTGTGTATCATTTAATAAACGAGGAATAAGAATGAGAAGCCTAGTGACAGTTTCATACTTGGGTGGCCTGCATTTGTGAGTCGTCATACTTGGCCGAAGGAAACAAGAAGTTGGAAGTGCAAGGGTGTGCGTGGCAATTGATATCATGCCAGTTTCAAGGTAGTCTTCCATTAATGGAATGCAACCACTTTTGCTTAGGATTTCTTCGAATAACCAGGATAGAAATTTTTCAAGCCATTGAAAAGAAGAAGAAAGATTAGTTGGTGGGTGTAGTTTTTCTGATATAAAGAAAAGGTCGAAAATCAACTACGTTGTTACTTAACTGTATTTTGAACATAGTATGTTATTTTAGTCATTCCATGTCTTTGAAAGTGTTTTGCTACTATTTCTCGTACCATCCCATCAGCGAAATGCATAAAAAACAGAGTAAACCAAGATATTGAAGTAGTTATGGCTTAGAGGATATACAAGGTGTCTTCAGCGTACATGCAAGCCATGCAACGTCTTAAAGAAATGTTTTTAAAAGAATTCACAAAGTGTTGAGTTAGTTGTTAGATGATAGTTAAAATTTTGAAGTATTATAAATGTTGTAAGCCCACAGAAGTTGTATTACGTTGTTTTTGCTATTGAATAACGTCAAAGGAAATCTCAACTGTTGTTGAGTTTTTTCGAAAGCAATACTCTATTTTCCCCTGTTCTTAATTCTCTCTCTCTCTCTCTAAACTTCTTTGTGTAAAATGCAGTAGTATAATCTTTAGTTTCATGAATGTTAGATAGATAACGACTACAATTGGTATTAGAGCTTTATTTTCTTGAGGGACCTGTGAGTTTACGATTTTCTGAGGAGCTTTCTCAAAGATCCGATGTCGGTGATTATACTTGGAGTTTTGTGATTTAAAGAAGTTCATCAGAGATGGGTGAGAGCTTATCTCAAGTCCTACAACCTCCAGTGTTTAATGGTGAAGGATACGTAGTCTGGGCAATCAAAATAGAAGTGTATATGCAAGGACAAGATCTTTGGGAACCTGAAACGTTGAAGTGCCTGCGAAGGATACGATAATACCTCAGCTTTGGTGCTTGAGGGAGAGGATCACCAAGAAAGCTCGAGCTCGATCTTGTTTGTATCAAGCGTTAGCTCCCTCCATCTTTACAAGGATTATGAAGATGGATTCAACAGAGAAATATAGGAATTCTTGAAGGAAGAATACCAAGGTGATGAAAGAGTTAAACATATGAAGATGCTCAACTTTATGAGAGAGTTTGATAGATTCCAGATGAATGATGGTGAGTCTATCAAAGTTTATGCAGAAAAATTGTGCCAACTAGCTGATTAGATCAGGTTACTTGATGTGGAATTTAAAGATGAAAGAATTGTCAAGAAGTTGCTGATGTCAGTTCCAGAGAAGTATGATACTACAATTGCTTCTCTGGAGAATTAGAAGGATATGTCCAGTATTAAGCTAGCCGAAGTCGAGAGTGCTCTATAAGCACAGGAACAGAGACATCTGATGAGGAAGGGTGACACTTCAGAGGGTTCTTATAAGGCATCCACAAAGAATGCAGATCAAGAAAAGTCCAAGAAAAAGTGGTCGAAGGGAGGTTCCAAAGCACAGAAAAATCAGAATCAACAAAAGGGTCAATCCAAGACACAATTTGGCGATAAAAATGCAAAGTACAATCTGTGCCCTCATTGAGGTAAGTCAAATCATTTGGCTTACAGATGTTGGAAGAGACCTGATGTAATCTATAGAAAATGCGATTAGAAGGGTCATATGAAAGCAATCTGTAAACAACAGATTGGACACTCTACTGCTGAAGCTCAAGTTGTTGAAGAAGAGGAGCAACTTTTTGTGGTTACCTGTGATCTGGTGGAGTCACCCTCAACCGAATGGATTATAAACAGTGGTTGTACAAGTCACATGTCTTTCAATCTTAGTATGTTTACTCAGTTGGATATATCTTTCCATGCAAATGTCAAGTTTGGTGATGGACAGTGCATTTCAGTGGAAGGGAAAGGAGTAGCTGAGGTTTGTACTAAAGAAGGTCTTAGCACAATTTCTGATGTCCTTTTTGTGCCTAAGATACACCATAACCTTCTCAGTGTTGCACAACTTATTGAAAAAGGATTTAGAGTGTTCTTAGAAAATGACGAGTGTAGAATCATAAATCCAGCTGGAAAGGAGATTCTCATAGTGAAAGTAAAAAATAAATGCTTCTCTTTGAGAATGAAAGATGTTCAACAGATTGCCATGATTAGTGATGTTTCGGTGACATATCTTTGGCATAAAAGAATGGGACATTTCCATATAAGAGGGCTTGAAGAAATGTCAAGAAAGAAGATGGCTAATGACACCTTCCTGCAGAGCTTGGAGATGGATCTCAGTGTACAACATGCTTTAAAGGGAAGCAAGCTCGACTGCCATTTCCTAGATCTTCATGGAGAGCTATTGAACCATTGTAATTGATTCACATGGATGTGTGTGGAACAGTGCCTGAAGAATCCTTGAGTGGCAGCAGGTATTTTTTGTTAATGATTGATGATTACTCTAGATACTCTTGGCTTTATTGTCTTAAAAGTAAGGGAGAAGTAGCTAACCTTTTCAGAGACTTTGAAAACTTGGTGGAAAATCAGTGCAGCAGGAAAATCAAGTCAGTAATAACTGACAATGGAGGAGAGTTCACTTCAGAAAAATTTGAGCTGTTGTGCAGCGAAGCAGGGATTAAGCATTAGCTAACAACATCGTATACCCCTCAACAAAATGGGGTGGTGGAGAGATGAAATAGGACAGTCATGGAAATGGTCAGATGTAAGGAGAAGGGACTTCCTAAGAAGTTTTGGGTAGAAGCTGCACACATAGCCTGTTTTATACTAAATAGGCTCTACAACAGGGTTCTTGATGGGAAGACACCATATGAAATGTGGTGTGGGATGAAGCCTAAGCTCAATAATCTCAAGATCTTTGGAAGTCTGTGCTACTCTTATGTTCCACAAATCAGAAGAGCAAAATTGGACAACAAAAGTGAACCTGCTATCTTTGTTATATATTCAGAAGTTACAAAAGGGTACAGACTCTATTTCCCTGATCTGAACAAAGTTAAGGTGAGTATGGATGTTCATTTCCTTGAAGATAAACAATGGGATTGGTAGAAATCAGAACAGGAAACAATAGCAGAAGATAATGAGCAATCTGTCAAATACTATACAAGTATGAATTTCATTAATCCTTTTATGACAGATGATGAAGTTTTAGATGTTTAAGAAGATGATGAGGACCAAGAAGAAGACATCGATCATGTTTTTGTGAGAGGAACAAGGAGTTTGGCAGATATCTATGAAAGAAGCAATGCAGCTATATGTGAACCAACTCATGTACAGGAGGCCTTGAAGAATGCAAAATGGAAATGTGAAATGCTGGAGGAGTTGGACATGATTCACAAAAACAAGACCTGAAACTTGTTGATAGAACAACCAATAGAAAGATAATTGGTTTTAGATGTGTGTTTAAGCTCAAGATGAATCCAGATGGCTCTATAAGTGAATATAAAGCACGTCTAGTTGTGAAAGGGTATGCACAAATTGAAGGGGTGGATTTCAGTGAGACTTTCGTACCTGTTGCAAGATTAGGGACTATAAGATTGATCTTGGCTATAGCTGCAGAGAAGGAATAGGAGGTGCATCAAATGGATGTTAAATCAACCTTCTTGAATGGAGAGTTGAATGAGGAGATTTTTGTTGATCAACCTGAAGGCTTCATCATTAAAGGTGAAGAAGGAAAAGTGTATAAGTTGAATAAAGCATTATACGGGTTGAAGCAAGCTCCAAGATGTTGTTATTTGAAGATGGGTAATTTTCTGTTGCAATTCAATTTTCAGAGGAGCAGCAGTGAACCTACACTCTATGTAAAAGTTGAAGCAGGATATGTAGTTATAGTTTCTGTTTATGTAGATGATCTACTTTTAACTGGAAACTTAAGTGTTCAAATCAGCAGCTTGAAACTTTAGTTTAAGAGTACATTCGAAATGACTGATCTGTTGGAGTTATGTAAATATAGTGCCCTGGAAAGCAAGTGTATTTACATGTAACTTTATCTTCTTTAGTTACAGTTT
>JANZLH020000428.1:968242-986743 GCA_026770325.2 Erythroxylum fimbriatum
TCTGCTCGATTCCAAGGGTGAAGAAGATCCAAATTGTCTTTGTTATCCTCCTGAAACAGCTTTGCCACTTGCATCAGCCGATGATATCGAGCTGGAGAGAAATGAAACCCTAATGATGGAAGCCGCACAGCAATCCTTGTGGAAGGATATGATGGGTTCTCCACTCGAATCTAAAACAACATTGCTGACTTTAAGTCTGAAATGTTACATAAGATTGTGCAAGAAAAAACACAAATCGATTTCTGTTCATGCAAATGCAAAAGTAGAAGTGTCTAGATTTGTACCTGTTGGAGCCTCACAATTACCCCACACTTATCAACAACAGGCAAGAAACTAACACCATTCAGTAAAGTGGAATTGGCAGAACGATTCAAGGAGGATTGGCTCCAATGGTAATCACCATCAATCAAAAAGGCAGTAACATCGCTCAAAATCAAATCAAATTGCAGATACATGTCGAGCTCTTCAAAAGACTTTCTATCATAATCATCCTGTAAATATTTGAGTCCAGTGAGGAATATTATTATTAAAATCACAGAGTTTTTGATTCAGATGACAGAGGTACCTGTGAGCGAATCAGCAAATTTCCCAAATCTAGCATAAGTTTTGTTGAGTTCATGTTGTCTGGACAAAATGAGGTAGGAATAGTAATCTTTGGAGCCGCAATATCCAAGTCCAATATGAACCTATCAATATATTATTGCTCTGTGTCACTTGGTATTACTTGAATAGCACATTCAAATGTAATATCCTTTTGTGCTTCTATAGATAAAAGAGCTTAAAATATGAAGCCAAAGTAGTATTCAATTAACTTCGTCATGTAAAATCATAATCTTAGAGCAGGAACATCGATATTATGTTAGCTTCTCCTATAAAATCACAAAAATAGCTGAGGCCACCTAGTCTCAATTAGAAAATAAATGGCTATTGAGCATGCAACTTGGACAGTTTATCCTCCTGGGTAAGAGAGAAGAAGTGATGATAAATCTAGCATCCTAGAAGTCCTAACAACTCAGGAGCCCACTTGGTGTCCACAAAACCTGTAAATGGAACCTTAATATAATTTCTTCTAAGCATGAATCATATTAAGCGATTAAAATGGGCATGCATTTAGAAATGGGAAATCTTTTAGTCATTCCTATGATAGTTGGTCTCCTGTGCACACAAAATGATTCCACAACACTAATAGCACAAATTATTGGTGACACTCAAAATGAATCATGTATATGGTTGACAACTCCAGAACATGAAAGAAAAAGGTAAAATGGCAAACCTAGCATGATCTTTTAAGGCTCTGTTAACTTGCTTCTGAGCAGTCCGCTTAACTTCATCAATTGTCATCTAGTCACCGAAAAACAATCAACAGTAAATGAACTGTGCCTTCAGACAACTCTAGCATTGAGAACCAACCACTCAAATAGGACAGTGAAAGCATCACTCGGTACAAAAAAGCACCTTAACAGATTCAGAAAAGTACAAGGCAAACAGTAGCTACATTAATCAGGGCTAAGCAAATGAAAAAATATATATTGAAGAACATGAAATTGTAAAATGGTGGCGTGCTTCCCATTTCTTTCACCTTTTGACTATTGCATACATGCACTGAATCCTTTTTATAATACATTACATAGAATACTATAAAGAAATCTCTGACATTTATGAAACGGAAAAAAAGATGATGTATAATCATAAGTAGAGTATGCTATAATCATGCTCGAAAAAGAATTCCAGCCTCCAAAAAGAATTTCTTACACTATTGATCAAACAGTAAAATTAATCATCACTGTCAGCATTAATTCATTTCAGACTGCTGACTTAGTTTTGGTACCATGTGAGGTAGGGATAAATGACAGAGTACCATGTGAGGTAGGAATAAATGACAGATAAGGAGAAAGAAAAAGAAGAACAAGTACACAATGGTTTACTGTGATTCAATTGTGGAGCCTATTTCCACAAACACAAAGACCACTAGTGTGGTGTATTATTCACTAAGTTTAGCCAATCTATTGATAATAATAAAACAGTAAAATATTTTACAATTACAAAATTATAAAATATTCCTAAAGAGTACCTAAGCTACTCAATTACAGGACTACAAAATAATCCTATTATTCATAATCAAATTGAATATGAATTTTGAACCTATAAACGAAATATTTTTCGAGAACAGATAAATAAAAAATACAAAATATAATATATATATAAAACCTTATTTTGTTTTTCCCCCTCTTTTTTCTGGGGCGCTATTTTTGTTTTTTTGAATATTATTTTTTTGCTAGCATAAACAAAATTAGACGTAATGATCGTTGAGGGGAAAAAATAAATAAAGTAACTGCAAATTTGATGAGCTATAGAAAGAAAGATATCATGAAGTATGGATGCCCCTAATGGGCTAAAAGATAATAGAGGTAACGGCACCCTTGATGGGCTACAAAAAGCAAAGACAAAATCTACCAAAAGACAAAACAAAAGAAAATAGTAAAATCTAACCAAAAAATTGCTATCTCATCTGCCAATGATCTTAGAAAGAATATTCAAAAAGAACACGTCATTCATTCTAGCCATATTGGAGCTATTAGGGCAAGAGAAGTCTTACTCCAAAGAATGTAGAGCTATACCTGCACGGCAGCTGCTGTTTCCAATGCAACTGTCTGACTGAGAGCATCATTATTTTGAAAAAACTTGATAATATCATCGACAGAATCCTTCAGATACTGGTCAATCAAAACAATCAATGAAAAAATAATATCTAAGACAATTGTTTTCTAAGGGATGTAGAGATCAGCAGCATACAGTCATGTAACAAGGAGAAGCTTTAGCAATCATGCGCCAGTCCACTTTAGCATCAAAAGGTTTGTATGAAAAAACACCAATAAGAGAATCATGAACAGTTGCACTCTGCATGCAAAGAAAAGACAAGATTTATAACAACTACTAAATCTAGACTCAGAAGCAACCAGAAATCTCATAGGTCAAATATTTTCGAGGTGTAAGGTAAATAAACCTCAGCAAGAAGACCACTGGGTGATGACAACTGATAAGACCCTAGTTTCATGTCAAAAATTTTTGACTCTGGATAAAGTTTAATGTAACAATCAAAGCCATCACATGATAATTCAGCAAGGAGTTCCTGTTCACCATCAACAAGCTTTGAAGCATTATGTTTCATGTGAACCTCCAAGTAAGTATGAAGGGTCTCAGCATTCTCATTGATAGGCATGGACTGCTCATCAACACCTTCTGTGTACCCTATAAGTCGGTTTAATTGTTCCCAATCTTCATTACTGAAATCAAATTGCTCGCTTTCACTTCCATCCTTACTAGTTTGATCATTCCTGAAAAATGAAAAAACAATACTGGCAGATAAAACCAGAAGAGTCTACAACAGAAACATTGACCTGCAATTGCAGATAAGCGAGGACAATTCTTCTGAGTGTGAGAACTTATTACCAACCAAATGACCACCATGATTTCTTAGATTTTTGTCGCCTGGTATAAAGGTCCGACTCTACAGACTGCTCCACAAATTTGTGAGCCAACATCCTGTGTAACATCAGGACATAGAAAATGTACTCACTGGCAGACAAAATATTGCCACATGAAGATCCAAATGTCTATCTAAATTGTCCCACTACAAAATTTCATATATGACTGCAAGCATAAAGCCTGCATATAGATAGATAGACATCCAAGGGAAGAAATGGAAAAGGAGAAATCCTCTAGAACCATTTGCATGTATATGTTTGTTCTCTTATCCATTTATTTTACAGTTTCAATGTGCATCCATTTACCTAACCACTAACCCTCAAATCACAACTTATAAAGAACGTAACATTCTTCTAAAGGCTAAGAGCAACTCTAGTACTTTATTAGCAATAGCACAATTGAAATATGTGCAGCCAACTCTAGGAAGATGAGTAGCTTGTACTTCTGCAAGGGATTCCATGTAAGGGATGATTCTAGAGCATATACCCATAATAAGGAGTAACTTAGGAGGAAACAAAGGGGATAATCATTTTTCAACAAATTAAAAGCTCTGATCATCCTAAACCTTATTGAATATGATAAAAAAGAAAACAAACAAAAAATTAACAGCAAAACAGTTGCCAATACCTCCATTGTACTATGAGTTCAACATCCAGTTCACGATCCATTTCCTCAATTTCTTTGTTGTCATCTGGTATTGCCTGACTGAGGTCAGACTTCAACAAAGAAGCATATACAGGTATATATCTCTTCCGCAAGCTTGCATATCGCAGTACCTGTTCCCAAGACAATTTCCCACTGCCATGACAATAAAATCAGCAGAAGCCGCAACAAAAGCAATTTTATACCTAAACTAGAAAATGAAAAAATGGAAATTAATTTACTCCTCAAATACTCCTTCCCTATACCTGGCAACCCAAGGGAGAAAGATATCCTTGTAAGTTCACCCTTAAAGAAAGGGCATAGATAACTACTCTTTTCTCAAGTTTTATTGGCATAAATAACAGGCTTACTAGCTAATATAGATTTCTGACCTATGAGTGGAAACAAATATATGTGATAATCAATAAGGTTATGTCTATATTTTAGAGTGGCTACACTACGTTTACAGATCCATGTCTCAAATGTTAAAACTAAGCTTCAGTAGGTTAGGCATAAGCTTAATCGTGTATATAAAAATTGCAGAAATTGTTGGGAGACTAGAGCAAGTACATTCAAAATGTTCATAGATAAATTTGGGCAAGCTCAAGATTTTGGAGAAGTTTTAGTTCATACATGAAAATACAGGTCCAAGAAAATACAGAAGAAATATAGATTAGCATTCAACTTTCTTTCACCAAGGGAGGCGTCTTAACTGCGATTATCTTACTTTGATCATTATAATATACTGGGAGAGAGGGGGTGTGAAGGGAGTTGTAATGGTTGAAGTACTACCTTGCTTTCTTTGTCTGGTCAGATATAGCTTTGAAAGCATATCTCCACCAAGCCCTCGGATTTGATTTCACAGAAACAAGCGGACGATAGTGTGCATATTTTAGCCGTTGTTTAAAGGCAGCAAAATTATCAACTAGCTTTAGCATATCTCTATATCCACCCTGCAAAGATAACGAGTTAAATTAGTAGAATACACTTTATACCTACCCCTCTTAAACTCTAATCAATAATCATTGAACTTTCTAAAAACCTTTGACAAACTGAGGGTCACATCATCCAAGTTTACTGATGCCTTCTGCAAAGGTTCATCACTATTGGACAATTCATCAGGACGGAACTTAGAGTATTTTGCATTCCCTGTTACTGGTTGCAGGAGGTATGAATGTTTCTTTACAACATTAGCTGCTGGTCTGCCATTCTCTGTGCCAAATCTGAAAACCTGATTTTCATCAACAACAAAACCTATATCATTCATGAAGCCAAAGCAAAAATGAAACAAAATAAAGTAATTCATATGGCCACTGTAACGGGAACAGCACCTGACTCCACTCTAAAGGAAGTAAGTCCTCCCATGGCTTGTTGAGATGCCAGGGTGATATATCAGAATCTAGGTAAAGAGCAAGCTGATCTAGTTCAACGGACTGCAAGGCAATGGGTAAAAAAAGAAAGTATAAATAGCCTAAAAGCAGCTGGAACTAGAGAAATAGTACAAAAAAGAACATCTCTTTCTAAGAGATTAAATAGATATATAAAGAGAGATGAGGAGGAGAACAAGAAGAAGAAGAAGGAAGCTTTTCTCTTAGCTTTTCCCTTCTCCATGTTTTCGCTAAACTGGCCATAATTTATGATATCTTTAAAGAAGGCATAAGTTTCAACACATAATTCTAAGTAACATTAACAGAGTTCAAACGCACCTGATACAAAGTAACATCAGCAGAAAAACTTGTTTAATACATAGCATTATGATTAAAATTATTACTTAATAATTTGCTAGAAATGACAAATGCTCCAAAATAAGAAGTTAAACAAGAGCTTCAACACTAAGTGAGACATGTGACACAAGTAGCACCTTCTGAATATGGTCCAATGACCCCCCAGTAACAAAAGTTTCCGTTCCCCTATCATCAACCGTCACAGCTGAGAGTTTTTGCAAGGTTACACCAGCTGCAAATGGGTGACCTGGGTTGCTACGATCGAGAGAATAGCTTCACTCAAGAACCAAACCAACAAATATAGAACTGATAGAAGATGAATGAGCAAGAAGAACATTACCTTTCAAGATCTTCATATCTTATGTGAATATTTGAAATTGATAACTTCAAGTTCCCAATTATTGTGTTGATCAGGGATCCCAACCATGATTTATTCTTGAAAGCATGCAAAGGCAATTGCAGCACAAATTAAAAGAAGATTCATGATAAATAAGCCCTTGAAACGAAAGAATTGTTACATTTAAGGGATCAAGGGTGAGTAAAACTGCCCAGATTACAATGCAGAACCACAAACGTTCAAACCACAAAAAGAGGGAGAAATGATGATTTTGTTTTCAAAACCTGAAATAATACTACTAAGGTTCACTAGGTATTTTTCTCCGTGCACTTGAGAAACATTTTTTTCTTTAATTTCCTTTTTCCATTTCACTTACTAGTTAACAAAAATGTGTCTCTTTCTAGTTTAATTCAATTGACTTGTATATAATCTCCATAAAATCTTTTATATGGCTATTTGTGCATTTGTTGATATTGTCTTCAACAATGTTGTTGATCTAATTCAATCATGACGACAAATGATCAAATCAAATAAACAAACTCACGTTTAATAGTATGAATTTGAGTTGTTAAATATCATTCACGTATTGTTGAATGGATCTTAATTAGAATCTGTATCTATTTATATATGCATAATAAAAATAGCCAAAAATACCAAATATAGATCATGAACTAAAAGCCGAATTTGAATATTAAAACCACATAAAATGCACACAGTGCTGTATTAGCATTCTTTTGTTTGGTGTGCAACCAAAAAACATCCAGACCAAGTTTAGTGGTCTGATTTTCTTTACAGACTCAAAATGCGCATGAAAACACCACACAGACCCAAGTCCTAGGTCCCATATCCAAGTGCTTTATTTTAAATTTGGCCAAATGTGGTGCTTTCTTAGTGTGGGGTTTTTGTTTTTACATACAACTTGGATATGGAATCCTGAACTAGTTTAACAGGTTTAAAATACAGTCAGAAGTTTTAAACCACTTCTAATTTTTACATACAACTTGGATATGGATCCTGGACTAGTTTAACAGGTTTTAAAATACAGTCACAAGTTTATACCACTTCTAACTTCGACTGCTGTGCCCTCTCCAGTAGCTTCATTTCCATTTCCTACATTCAAAAGAATACACAAATAAATTTATCATCCAAATCTTTCATATAAAAGGACATGTCCAGAATAAAGAACACCTTACCCGTATTAGATTTCTTTTGGCCTCTTGGACTGCATCTTGACTATGTCCCTCCACTTGGGTTGCAGGTTCAGCCAACAAAAAAATTCGATCCAGGTAAACTACCACTGGATCTTGCCCGAGCCTACTCCATGGAACCTGGATTTCAGAAGTGTTCTCAACCATCCATAAAACATTTAATATTCTAGCATCAAATCACTTCATGCCTACTAAACCAGGAAATCTGTCAAGACTAGAAAATTCTGGTGAAAGATTAAGAGAAGGAGCCAAATCTGAGGTTAGCAGACTTGCTCTATTGTTATTGCATAAATATCACTTCATATTTGCATAAAACTTTCCACTCAATTCACTGATGGCCCAAATGTTGAGTCTATAGCACTAACATCTTTCTATCATAAACGAATGCTGTGCACCTAAGGTAAAATGTGGTAAATATGTCTGAGATTGTGAGTTTTTGAAAAAAAAAGGAGAAGAAAAAGAAGAAGCTGCCAGTGCCAGTGTCTAGTGCAAACCTAAATCTCATTTTTTCGAATTTAGACAAACTCAACGAAGATGCAAATAACCAACAGAATAATTAGTGAAATTGAAAAGCACGAAACCATGTGCCCAGTTGGATTAACAAGTAAATGCGCAAACCTTAAGTTTGACCGATCCAAGAAATCCTGCTTTGACCTTCACCGGCAACTTCAATGCGTTAAGCGCCTCAGGCTTCAGCTGCATATTTGTTAGCTCTACATCCCCTGCTCATACAAACGCATTTTCTACTCAGTACTTACACAAACAAATCGAGTTCAGATGTCTATCAAATATCTAATCACCCTTCAATCTCTAGTGACCTTTTTAGAGATGAAGTTCAAGACAATTTTTTTTAAAAAAAAAGTAAATGTATGATAGTAAAATGATAGAACGAAACTTTTCCTTACTCTGCTCTTTTCAAAATTGCAAATGTAAGTTAGGAAATGCAAAGTCAATTCCACAAGTTTGTATGTAAAAAACTAAAACATTAAAAAGGAAAGAAGAAAGGAGAGAATAAAGAATCAAACCATTCCAAACGCTAATCTTGAGAGCTTCTTTATTGAGACCTCTGACATAATTGCCCAGGTATCTCTGCAACAGAAACGTCACTTGATCTTCCAACATCTTTCTTCTTCTCACTTCATCAATCAATAACCATTCTTTCCAACCATAGTTTCAGCGATCAGAATATTTTAGAGAGAGAGAGAGAGAGAATCGACTCTCTTTACTTTGGAGGTCCTAGAATACACGAGGAAGGAAGAGGACTGGCTGGTGGTGTCGTTTGTAAAATGTAAACTGCAAAACGTGAAAAAGAAAAGATGCAAAATAGTTGTGATCCTGTATGTGCACCCCTACCCTCCCACAAAGAAAGCTCCGTCTTCTTGGCTGAATAATTTTAATTTTGATAAACAAAATTATTCTTAACTTATTTATAATTGCATGCTTATACTTATTTATCTTTCTAAAATATGTCAACTAAAATAATGAACAAAGTTTGATATATTTAAAATAACTTTATAACTTTTTATTATATCTAAGGATTATACTAAATGATAAGATGGTAGAAAGAAATATTAGAAATATAAAAAATGAAAATAATAGTTGATTTTACGTATATGAGTATTATCAAATAATACTTATTTTTCTTAGTACCAAATTTTTTAAGCTTATTTAGATTATTAATGTGGAAATGTTTATCACGCGATGAGCACGTGAACTAGATGTGGGGAACAAGGCAGAACTGGCATTGGCTAGAGGGACCTAACAAGAATGGTTGAGTTTGCAGAGAACGCTGGCCCAAGTAGCAAACCAGACTTGAAAAAGGCCACCAGCGCAACTCACATTCTCGAGATTGCCATATCCGAAGGCGGTGTCAGGACAGGAGGACGGGTTGCGGTGACGTGGCTACGAAGAAACTCGAAAAGCAGGAATAAAGAAAAGAACAAAAATCAAAAAGGCTCAAGCCTCAAAGTCAAAAATCACAAAGCATCCAAGCCACGTCATCCTCTCGAGGTTGCCAATGCTGCTGAATTGCGGCATATGCCACGTTTTCACCTTCACCCCGTCCTTTGCATTAAACTTCAGGCACGTGGCTCTCCGTTATCTCTGGCTCACTTGGCGCCCTCCCTCTTCTTTGCTCTTCAGAGTACACAGATATTTCAGGTTGAGCCATGATTTCTACCAATTTCAATTTACTTGACTATGGTATAAAATGTTAATTGATTTGAAATCTGTTGAGTTTGGCTCTTTTGTTGTCACATATTAGTTGAGGACAATAATTAGGGTCAAGCTCTTACCTATATAAAGAGGTTGTTACCTCCTTGTTTAATGCACCAAAACAAAGTCAAGACAGAAGAGCATAGGAAAAATGTCAGGAAATAGGGCTTCGAAAAATTGTCCGAGAGATGGAGCGGGTTCGGCAAAAGGCTCTGGGTCAGTTAATGGAGAGACTGACAATATCGCTAACATTGTCTCCATGGATGATGATCTTGCTCTCTAAAAAAGAGCATGTACATCCTTATGGCATGCCGCTAATCCCAAAGTTGTCATGATAGAGGATGTGTTACTGTTAGCGGGTCCACAAGTTTGCACATGGGCATTGGCTTGGCATTAATGCAAGGTGTGTGGTGGAATTTATGTCGATGGCTGATGAACTTCTAGGAAAGCCAAACATGGGAGTTGCACCATAATTTTTCAGCAGGGTTATTTTCGACATGTGCCGAAGTAAAAAGCTTGGAATTGGTTTATTCTGAGTGTGTATGCTTTTATGGTGGAGCATGATGCTATGAAGCATGATAATTCTCTATATTGAGAGTTATGGTATCAAGAGATTTTCATTAAGGTGGAGTGTGGTTGTGGGATCAACCAAAGCCACCAAGGTGGAGATTGTTGAGTTTGGCTCCTTTGTTGTCCCATATTGGTTGGGGACAACAATTGAGACCAAGCTCTTGCCTATATAAGGAGGATGCTACCTCCTTGTTAAGTGCACCAAACAAGGTCAAAGATTTGTAGTATAAATTTGACTCTAGTTAAATTCTTCATTTGACGTGAGAGTTGGAAAGTTTGTCTTGGGTATTTCTTTGTGGGTGTGTTGGTGTATTAGGGGATTAGTTGAGAGGGAAAATTGTGTGATTGTAAGAATTTTTCACATAGTGGATTTTCTTCTTGTTGCCAGTGGTTTTTCTCCGGTTTGGGAGTTTTCCACGTAAATTCTCTTGTGTTATTATTTTCTGATATTTTTATCTATTAAATATCTTTGGGTGTGGGTTTGGGAGTTCTAAATTCCTAACAGGAAGGAGGATACAAAGAAACCCAGTAAAAAGAGTGTTCAGGACATTGAAGCAAAGTTTAAATCTGATGACGACGTTATTGCTATTGGAGATGTGTTCTACGCTGATGTGGAGAAGAATTGGTTGATGCAACCCAGTGGTCCGCTTGCTCACAACTGTAAAACTTTGATTGAACCAAGTCGGACTATCATCATTACTGCTCAGCGTTTTGTTCAAACCTTCTTAGGGCAGAATTTTGTTGCTCTCCATTTTCGGCGTCATGGATTTTTGAAATTCTGGTAATTTTGTCATTGTCCTTAACTGTTAACAACCTTTCTTTTTCTCTCATAAGCCAATGAATGTGCTTCCTACGCTTATTCCTCTCCTGATGAGAGGTGGTCAGTCTGGACCGGCAGAGGGAAAGAGTATTAGTTCTCATGGCTTTTCCAAATACCAAAATTAACTTGAGCGACTTGTTTCCATGATCCAAGAAAAAAAAAATTCAAGTCTTTAAGTGATGGTGGTACAATCTAGTACTTTTGGTAGCAATTGTTTTATAGGTTGATTTAGTTGGTTGTTTAGTATGCATAGATCTGTGGCATAACAGGGTGCATGTTCTTTCAGCACTTAATTGACGTGAGGCTGTATGGATTTATGTTGATGCTTCTTATCCTCATTTCATATTCTGCAGCAATGCAAAAAAGCCTAGTTGCTTTTACCCCATTCCACAAGCTGCTGATTGCATCTCACGAGTTGTTGCAAGGGCCAATGCTTCAGTTATATATCTTTCAACTGATGCTGCAGAGAGTGAAACTGGGTTGCTGCAGTCATTGATTGTAGCAAATGGGAAGACTCTGCCACTTGTAAAGCGTCCACCTTATAATTCTGCTGAAAAGTGGGATGCTTTCTTGCATAGACATGGTCTTCACAATGATCCTCAGGTAAGTTGTTCTTGTTCTATCTTCTTATTACCGTTTGTGCTGGATTGTTATAAATCTACAATCTGATATTGGCTTTTTTTGCTTGTTCGTTTCATTGATTACCTCAAAAGATCGATCAAAAGGTCATCCAAAATAAAGGGATGTAAAATAGATACTTCTCACTGTTCAATTCATAATGACTTATCTTGGTCCTAGGAAAATGTGGGGTAGGGTTCTTGCTGATTTTTATGAAGGCAAGATTGGTCTAGCTTTCTATCAAACCTCTCATTGTATGTATGAGCAGCCTAGCTGGTTTTCATCCTTTCTTTTTTCTAAATTTCTGTTTGACCTTTATGTATTAGATCAGTGGCGAGACACATTAATCCCTTATTTTCCTTAATGTCATGTTCGCGATTTATGTCAAAAATGAGATGATGAGAATCATTAATTGTGTCTTCTGAAATAAATGAATGCTGTGATGCCTGGTCCTGCAGGATGATGTAGTGGTTACTTGAATTATCACCTTTGGCATTTTACATTTCGGGGAGTTTGTTAAAGCTACATCCTAATGTTTTTTTACCTCTGATATGGATGTAAATATTAAGTCAAAGAGTGGGGGGAAAAAGGGAGCATTCTTGGTGCATAAATGCTTTATATGCAAGTCTGAAGAAGAATGGGGGTAAATTATCATTTGTTTCATTTTCTATTGTTGTGGATCATTTGAAATTGGATTGTCTTGGTTGGGGTTTCTTGGATTCATACTGAAACTGTTGCGTCAGAAAGTATATCATGGTATTTGATTTACCAGGTTAGTTTGGAAAAATAGAGGCTTTCTGAAGTTAAGATATGCACAATAACCTCCGAATTCGATACTCTGCCTGCACGAGGCAAGAGTTGAAACTAACAAATGTCAAAGTCACCTCTCTGGCGTGAACATCTTGTATTCACAGTGTTTGTTCAATATTTGTTTTGAAGGTGGAAGCTATGCTGGATAAGACAATCTGTGCCATGTCTAATGTGTTCATTGGAGCCTCTGGATCCACTTTTACTGAGGATATCTTGCGGCTGCGTAAGGATTGGCATTCTGCATCCTTATGTGATGAGTACCTCTGCCAGGGTGAGCTGCCAAATTTCATAGCAGAAGATAAATGAAGACGACACAGAAAATTGGGCCACTATTTTTGGTCGTATTCACCTCTTGTATAGGCACATTGTAGTGTTTTTTTTTTTGACTTTCCTTTTAATCCTGTTCTTTTGCACATAAATTACACTTTCATAGTTTCAGTTCCTGAGTTAGGGTTGGGTAGGCCTCAGTGAGTAAGAAGTATTTTCAGCAATTGAAAGGTCTCGCTTGCTTTATTTTGTTCACGAGCTTAAAGAACCATCCTCAGTTCCTCACTGCAAACTACAATTCAACCATGAAAAGTTAATGATATATCAATCTTGTTCTTGCAAATTTTTAATTATAATTTCATATTTAGATTGTACGTACCAGTGTTTTGAAAACCGGATCGAACCGGTCGGTCGGACCGGAGAACCGGTGAATCGAAGCATGAAACGGTCCGGTTTAGCCCGTATTTTTTGTGAGTGATTGACCCGTTCATTTTGCGGTCGGACCGGTAAAAACCGTTGAATCGGTGAAAGAAAGAACCAACCGGTCTATTTAAAATGCCTTGATTTTAATAATTTCAACTTGAATCAATATTATGATTAGAAATTTTTTTTAATCTTTTTGATGAAATATAACTAGTGAGCTTTGTTATCTTATTTTGTATTGTGTTTGGCAAATTTTTTTTTAAAATTGTATATTTTGAAAGTTAAAGATTTAATTTTATAATTAGATAAATAAATAATTAAATAATATGTTTAAAAATTATTAAATATATATAATGTATAAAATAAAATTTTATATATTTATTAATCTGTTAGTTAAATTTCGATTAAACCATTAACTCTTCGATAACTTACTTAACCGTTTAATCAGGGATCCGATTTTTAAAACATCGGTCTTATTTTGATAATTTATGTCAAGCACTGAACAATGAGTGGAAATAAGTGTGCAGATATTGAAGAGTAGGAGAAGCAGCTCCTTACCATTGACCTCTGCCCACCCTCTCTGTGTTGTCTGAGAGACTTGTGTGTTTCAACAATGGAATTGCTCTCGCTCTCCTCTCCAGTGGCAACCCCACATCACTTATCCTCTCTAAAATCAAATGTTTCTCGTCCCAATCAACTCCCTATGTCTTTGGACTTCAGACCCTTTTCTTCTTCTCGCTTATCACCCCTCAAAACCTCCCTTAAATCCTCCAAAACCCTAGTTGTTCCCGAGCTTTCGGCTCCACAGACGCCGGCTACCGCCATGAGGGGGGCGGAATCTGACGCCATGGGACTGTTGCTCAGAGAGAGGATAGTGTTCTTGGGGAATAACATCGATGATTTTGTTGCAGATGCTATTATTAGTCAGTTGTTGCTTCTTGATGCTCAGGATCCTACTAAAGATATACGCCTCTTTATCAATTGCCCTGGCGGCTCTCTCAGGTAGTCCTCGATTCGGTTGGATTTTCTTGTCTTTGTTTATTTGTGAAATTAAATTTATTGAAGCTCTATGCAAAGAATTTAGTGTTGGATTTTATTATGTTTGGAAAAGAGGTGACCTTTGGCGGCTCATCTTGGATTTGCATAGTTTCGTTGCTGAGCAGTTGTGCCTTTAATGTCATTCTAGATTGGTTTATGTGCTATTGTTCTTTGTAGACTAGATAGTTCTATATTTTTTCTACTTAACTTTGCAACTTATATTGCTTCAAGACGCTAGAGGAATATATTACTACCAAAGTTTGTTTACAGAATGTTTTTATAGAAATCTAGAGTAGTGGGTTGTACATTACGATGGGCTTTCAAAGGAAACTTATAGGTGAAACAAGCTTCAGTAAAAAGTAAGCAATAATAGTAGTGTTAAAATTCTAGAACTTAATATTAATGAAGTAGGAAACTTTTATTTTCTTTCATCTTCTTCTTTAGAAAGAAAAAAGCTGATCTCTTTTCTCCGAAGTGAAAATGTAGAATATGTTATCCTGGTACCATTATCCTACTATTGATGCTGCCATAGCCATTGCAATTGCCATTGCCATCACCATCCAATACCTGCATACCACACCCAGCACTAACTTTTTCACCATAACCACGAATTGCAAAAATAGGCGCCTCCCCTGTTATAGGTACTGCTACTACCAGAAACTGTTGCTGCTGTTACGATATCCTAAGAATAGCAATGAACACACCTGCGTCCATAAGTTTGATCAGAATTGATAGCAGTGGAAATCAGCAGTAATGTTTAGAAGTGGGTGCAAAAGCAAACCAGAACATGTACCAAGCTGTTCTTTGTCGATTATTGCTCGTCTTTTGCTTTCCATGTTTAGCCACTTTTGCCATATCAAAATCCAGATTTAGTATGTTTTGAAAAGTTGGAAACTCAAATCCAGCATTAGCTAAAAGAATTACTTCACCACAATACTAATGTAAATTTAAATTATTTATCTGGTTAACTAGAAAACTGGTTCAGAAAGAGAGAGAAGAAAAGAAATTGAAAAATGTTTTTGGTATTTCTGTCTTGAATGTAACACTTTCCTTCAAATGTTGAAAATGTGGAAAGGACAGCCATGTTGTCTTTCATTGCGGACTGCATATAGGCATACTTTTATAGGTTATAAGTATATACAACTTGGTTATAACTTGAAGAAAATAATAAAATTATTATCTTGAATACTAGGATAACGTTTTAAATTCCCTTTCTTCCTGATGCAACTAGAGTTGATCTGGGTCTAAAGCTATTTCTGTGTCTGTACTGCTTTGCTTTGCCATCCCTCTACTGATATGGTTTTGCTCATATTACTTTAGTGCTACTATGGCTATCTATGATGTGGTACAGCTTGTGAGGGCAGATGTTTCAACAGTTGCACTGGGGATGTCAGCATCAACAGCTTCTGTGATTCTTGGCGGTGGCACAAAAGGCAAGCGCTTTGCAATGCCAAATACACGGATAATGATTCATCAACCTTTAGGAGGTGCTAGTGGCCAAGCAATAGATGTGGAAATTCAGGCGCAAGAAATTATGCATAACAAGAATAATGTCATCAAACTTATTTCAGTTTTCACTGGTCGCACAGTGGAACAAGTTCAAAAAGATATAGATCGGGATCGCTACATGTCTCCAATTGAAGCAGTTGAATATGGAATAATAGATGGAGTTATTGACAGAGATACCATCATTCCTTTGGTACCAGTGCCAGAAAGGGTGAAAGCCACCCTAAATTATGAAGAAATGCGAAAAGATCCAATGAAATTCTTGACCCCTGATGTTCCTGATGATGAGATATACTAAAACTGTGTTTCTGTTGGAGGTAATTTAAATTCTCTTAACAGTTTAGCTGCTTAAAACTTCTTTTGTTTGGTCTGAAGACTGGTTTATATCAACCATTTCATTGTTTGTCTCGATTATCTTGGAAAGAAAATGACCATTTCAATTTTTTTCCCGAGGAAAGGCTTGAGAATTTTGTTAATACCTGTTTCTCGAAAGAAGACAGTATCCTATAGCTGTTGACTGTAGATAGTCCAGCTCCATCATTGCCAAAAAGAAGAAGCTATTTACAGTTGAAATATGTGATTCTATTTTAAACTTCAGAGACTGCAAATTAGTTATCGGTTAGTGAAAAAATGCATTCATTTTATTCATTATGCCACAGCTTATGCATTGCCCATCAAACAGGAGAAGGATTTATCGTGTTTATCAAAGATTTTAACCAAAGTGACAGGTTTAGCATTAGCTGTTTATTTGAAATTGGTGGAGGCTGTGGTTGCAATGGTATTCATGAAGTCTAGTTTTGATATATTCCTGATGGAAATAATAAATCCAGTTGCTATTCTGCACTGAAAAGATTGATCTAATTGTTTTTTCCAAAAAACGGGCCCTTCAACACCATCTAGGGCTACTAGCAAAACATTCAAACTTGAACATGGCTAAAAGAGGATCATGTCGAAGAAGATAATCACCTGCCTTCGGTTGGAATTGGAATGCATATGCCCACTTGACATATATTGATCTTTCTGTTATATGTCTACATATTATATTTGCTCTGTTGCATTTCCCTTAGTTAAGACATCCCTCACATGAAGATGAAGTTTTTGTACTCTGTAGTGCAGGTTTAATGTTCATTTAAATGATATTTCAATTTCCACAACAGCGTCAAAGGAAGAAAAGAAACCGACAAAGCAAAACTTCTTAAGAAGATATATTCATTTGATATTTAAAATCCTCCGTTGCCATGAACAACTAACAATTTGAAACCATGATTAATGTTAGAACCCTCTGCTCCATAAATAGCATAGAACTACACAAGCAGTCACGTGAACAAAGTATAAATGTTCCATGCTTCTTCATTTACCAAATTGTGTAGTTGCAATCAATGTGTATGTGTAGCTATTTATTTCAAACATTTTATGAAGTGACCCTATATCAGGATCATAGCATTTGTCTAAGCACTAGAAACTCATAAGACAATTGACACGCACATGTTCACTTGGCAATCGACATAGATTGGTCTTTGTCAACTCTAGATCAATTGACATGCACTATACAAATACAAATTTCCATTTGATTTAACCCAATCGCTTCTAAAATAACCCAATTATGCATGTTGTTTTGTGTTACAGAGTAAAGAGGGACTGCCCTAATATGGTGTTCTTGTCTCTAAACAGTGTTCTTCGTCTATTTCTTGTTTTATGGTTTCCTATTGAATCCCTTTTTTTTTTACAAGTTCTTTTGCATATTACATGAATGTTGGTTGAAGTTGCAGAATGAAAAATTGCATCTACAAATGAAGTTGCAGAATGAAAAATTGCATCCTATTGATTTTGTAGATTAAGGTTTAGATATTGTAAACCAACCTTGGAGGTCTAGAACTCAAATTGTTTTTTTTTAATATGGACAATTGTAGATACTTGCAATCTTTAGTGGTTAAAGTTAATGCGATTTGGTTTATTGCTGCTTAGGTTGTAAATAAACAAACTTTGAGTAATCTCATATTAATCTTGCAAAAGGATATCACAAGTTCTATCTCCTACTTATCTCATTGGTGTTAGTTTGTCCTCATATCACTGACTTGGTTGTTAACATTACAAGAACTGAAAAAGAAGCTCTTGAAAAAGTACAATATCAAAGAGAAATAAGTAAGCTTTTAAACTCCACAAAACTTGACGAGGAATACTTTTGATAGTTGGTTGTTGATTGTTCTTAAGCTTGTGTCTTACTGTCTATGATTGATCAGGGGAAGAGCTGATTTTCTTATGATCAATTTGTGCTAGGGTCTTTATTGGTCATTTTAATGACATTTATATCTTTTATTGTCCAATTGTTGCTGTACATGTTTTAATGGCTCATTGTAGGAGTGTAAGGCTTTTTATGCTGGAAATTTCATGTTAGAACCTGAATTCAAAGAGTCATTGAGAGTTATGGACTCAGACCAAAGTTATACAGTATTAGACTAGCAAACCTTATGCAAATTCATAGGAGCATTGATGTGTATGTAACTCATCATTTAGACACACCTTTCCATGCTCTTGACATGTTACATATAACTAGAGGCGAGGATCATGATGATGATAAACAAGGTGTAGATATGGATGAACAAGGTGTAAATGTGGAGGAACCAAGTGAACATATGGATAAAAGTATGGAGGAACATGGTACTATTATTGACTATATATTTTTCACAAGTATAATATTGGGTGGTCTGCATATGCTTACACAATACAGAAAAATATTTGGGATTGTGAATCAAGGACGGATCCAGGGGGGGGGGTGGCAGGGGCTATAGCCCCCCCAAGACTAAAAAGTTTTCAGAATATATACATATATATATATAG
>JANZLH020000428.1:986843-996853 GCA_026770325.2 Erythroxylum fimbriatum
TAAATTGACCCAGGACAAATTTTTATTTTTTATTTTTGTATTTTTGTATTTTTATTTTTAAATATTTTTTAATATTATATATAATTAAATATAATTATTGCATAATTATTACGCCACACCGGTTCGACCGGTGGTTGAACCGGTCAAACCGGTGACCAGTAAGGCCACTGGTTCGATGACCGGTCCGGGTTTCAAAACATTGTTGGGGACAACAATTGGGGCCTAGCTCTTACCCATATAAAGAGGTTGCTAACTCCTTGTTTAATGCACCAAAACAAAGTCAAAGATTTGTATACCAAATTTGACTCTAGTTAAATTCCTCTTTTGAAGTGAGAGTTGGAGAATTTGTCTTGGATATTTCTTTGTGAGTGTATTGATGTATTAGGGGATTGGATGAGAAAAAAAATTATGTGATTGTAAGAATTTTTGGCATTGTGAATTTTTTTCTTGTTGCTCGTGGTTTTTTCTCCGGTTTGGGAGTTTCCTCGTAAATTCTCTTGTGTTATTATTTTCTGATATTTTTGTCCATTAAATATCCTTGATGCGAGCTTGGAAGTTCTAAATTCCTAACAAAATCAAGTTTTTTTTTAATGTAACTCAATAATCAAAAACTCTCTTATGCCAATATTTGATTTGCATGGATCTGTGGATTAGTCTCTAGGTACTATAGTAAGGATGGTGATAAGTCGGACTATACTGTCTTTACCTTTCAAATAAGCTGTTTGTTCCATTTGAATTTCAAATTCGTTTGGAAATTATATTTTTTTGTTAATTTTTTAAAAAATAAAACTATGTAAATGTGTTCAGTCTATCCTACATCCATGCTTTAAATTTCGAGTACATATATATCAAATAAAAGATTTTTATGTATATCAATAGAATTTGATAACATCAACAAAACAGAATATGAGAAGAGATTAAAAAAAAAAAAAAAAAAGCACCACTGTCCATGTGGCCATTTACATATATCCTATGCTAACTCTAAGTGGGGGACTCGGAACCAAAATCAGGAGAGAGAAATCACAATATTTCAGTCTTGGGCGGGTTAATATCTTACCCGAAAAAAGGAAATTTTAAAATTTAAATAACATTGTTTTTTTATTTATACTCTGCAATTATTTTGAAAATTTCCTCAAATTTCTTTATTTTGATTTTTTGTACTTTTTGGTTTGCAAATATATATATGATATGTTACCGTTAGCTCTCAGGCTGGGCCTCAGAACAGGTAATATCGGGATTGGGCCGGAGTAGCGATGGGCCCACACACTAGTACAAGAAAACTTCAACACTGGAATTTCTGACTTGGAAGCACAGTGGGCAAGCATCAACCACTTGGTCACATTCTGTACAGACACATAGATGCCGACACGACAGCAGCACCACCGACGCCACCCGCTTCCGGCAAGCCTTGCACGTCGGCCCTACCGACACGGCGGTGACTCGATCCGGGTCGACATACGCCGACTCCGCATCCTCCGCCTGACCCTCCATGCCCTCGCCGGACCCTCCTACCCCTTCCTCTCCTCCTCCACCCCCGTTCATAATAGCCCGTTGCAGTTGTGCTTGTAGAGAAGCTGCTGTTGCCTCCTGAGCTCTGGCCTTTGCTTTCCATACCTGAGTTTCCCCTTTCAGCTGCGCTTCTCTTGCCTCTAACTCTGCGTTTTGGCGACTGGCCTTTTCCACTTCTGCCTCTTTTTCTCTCAGTCGCCGGACCATGGCTTCCTCCGCCGCGCACAGCAGCGACTGGTAGTGTCTCTGCCTCTTCTCGTGTAATATGCGTCTCAGGTGCTCTCCCTATATCAAAGTGAACGCACCCATTTCAAGACCATACAAAATTATCCCAATAACAAACGGAGCCCATTTGCAGCAAAGAGTATACTAGGCACCTGGGCGTGAAGGAATTGGTCTAACTCATCGCGCTGGCGTTTGATTTGGGTGGTGAAATCTTCGGACAGCACGGACAAGAAAGCGGAGGATTGGCATGTAAGATTAGTTTGCGATTGCTGCTGTTGTTCTTGTTGTTGGTGGCGTTGATGATGAAAATGGGAATTTTGTTGGTGTAATTGGTGTTGTTGTTGTTGTTCGCCGAAAGATAGGCGGAGTCCGGTGGAGATGGCATTGGGTGGAGTCTGGTGGTGAAGCTGAGAGAGGTCTATTAACTGTGGAGGCTGAGTTCCCATAGAGAATTGATGGATTGTTTGAGCTGTGATGCTTCCACTACCTATATCAGCTGCCGTTACTTCTCGTCCTCTCTTGCGCGGATTAGTAATAGCTCCTACAGTAGGCCCGTTGATCATTAAATTATACACCAGGCTTCAATGATTTTTATGCATCGCTGGCAAATATTCCAAAAACGAAAATGAAAAGAGAAGCGGAATTGGTTTGCAAATGTTGGAGCTTTACCTCCGTTATGGAACAACATATGGGGTTGCTCGAGAAATCCTCCAGGTTGTGGCTGCAAGGAATAATCATTACAACCCTCTTGCCCGTTTCTGCAGATACAGGATAAAACCAGAAAACAAGGGGGTCAGAGAGGATATGGAAAGTGGACAAACAAAAGAAGAAAGAACGGTACAAGTAATAATAATAAACCTGTTGAGAAGGAGGACATTGGAAGGGTACTGAGCTTGAACGGCCATTATAGGTTTGATTGAAGGAGATTCTAAGGTGTAGGTATGAAATAGAATTCAAAGTTTGAAAGGAAGTAGAGTGAGGAAGGCAAATAAAGAAGAGAGAGAGAGAGAGAGAGAGAGAGAGAGAGGTGAAGATGAAATGGGTTGGGTATGGTTATGGAGGAATGTAAAAGAAGGAAGAGAAAAGCAATAAACGCAAAGCACACAAGAGGCATGAAAAGATGCCCACCCCCACCCCCCAAGCTAAGGCGGACTCTTCAATGAGATGTTATAAAAAAGGAAGAACGACATCACCAACTATTTACTCCTACAAACCAACTATTATTAATCTAAATGTAAGGAAATAGGATTGAATTGAATTGTTTCTGTTGAGAGACCAACACCACCAAAGCAAACCCAACACTCATTATCCTCCTCAATTTTGTTTTGTTTTCACCTACTTTAATTCCTACTCAGCTCCCTCTCTCTTTCCCATCCCTGTTCCTTTTGATGATTTGGTAGTAGTGTTACTTCGTACGTATAATCTTTTTTTTTATTTTATTTGATAATTGAAAGGAGAGAGCAAGTCAGGGGCACAAGAGAAGAGATGCGATTGAAACGAATCAGTCCAATAAAGAAAGAGAAAAGGACTCCCTTATTATTCTCCTCTCCTGCTCTTTTCTTCCTTTTGTTTTATTGTTGTTGCCCCTTTCCTTTCTCTCCGCCTTGTGCTGTGGGGTTGCCTTTTTATTATTCCCGTGTTTGTTATAACTTCACCTTCTTTACTTTTACTTCATCCATTATTATCATCCCCATATATGATATATTTCCCCTTCTTTTCAAGTCTCTTGCCTATGGCTATCAACAATAATCAGAACCTTGACTCCAATCTTCACTTTTGTTCTCCAAAACCAAGCTAAGCTACCTCGCCAAATACTTTTGACAAATGATGAAGAAGCAGAATTGGATTGGTTAAACAAAGGTATTATGATGATGTGAGGTTGTTATAAGGTGATGAAAGTAGTATAACAGTAGCAGGAGGAGCAGAGTCGGTCTTTTCCCACTCCAATTGTTTGTTTTTGTTCATGGTCCCCCGTACGCAACATGTCATCCATTCGTTTTTCTATAAAATTTTAAAAAACAGTTCTTCCTTTTTCTTGAAAGTTGAAACTGTTACTTTTTTATTTTTTATAATAACGTAATACATATTATTTCCATATACTTAATTTCTTATTTGTAAGAAAAGAAATCAATAACGAAGTCAAAGCATGTGACGTGTGTGTTGCCGAAGCTAATCCTTCAGACTAGTTAAAAGGCGTCCGAAACTAAATGATCATCACTTGTATTTTTGTTAGGAAAAATATCTATGTATGGCTTGAATTAGAAAAGGTAGATTATATGTCTTGTTATATATAGAATATAAGCTTGAATTAGAAGATTAGTTCAAAGCTCCAACTGCTACAGATATGATTACTTAAATTTGTTTTGTTCGTATATAATTGAATTGACATATATGGAGTGTTGGGTTATACATTTTATTCTCTGTGATGTTCATATTCATTGCCCGCCATATAACGTGGGGCATCTGTCTGACCCGTTTACATTTGTTTATTTTCTTAAGAGGACAAAAGTGGAGGAGCATAGCATAGGATGGTTGAGTCGCACGAGAAAAGTCGAGCTGGGAAATCAAATGGAATAGCTGCATAGGTATGGTTCAACTTCATCCCAAAATCCAAGACGTATAAAGACTTTAGCTAATGGAATGCAGATGGCATCCCAATAGAGGGAAAACAAAGTTATCAAGTAAAGAAAGAGATACTTGGAACGACATGTCGCATCAACTGTGAAATGTAAAACGTAATCATTTCATTGCTTGGATAGGTCCATAGCGTTGGCATTGGCCGGCTACCCAATGCTTAATATACTTTGCCTCCCGTTAATATAATCAATCATTATCACCTTCTCTGACTCGTATTTTCCTAGAAATTTAAATCCCTCCACCAACGCCAGTGTATGTGCTTTATTATCCATTATTGTTTTCTTCAAAGATACCCTTTCCCTTTCTTTTTGCCTTCTTCTCTCTTTCTTTGTTTTTTAAGTACGTTTGTTTGACATTGCTCTTATTCGGTCCAACCTTACCTGTACAGTTGTTCTTGGGATTAAGAAGTTTTACATTTTCTTTAAAAGTTAATAACTTGCACTGTCACATATTACTAAGCTTATCCCCAAAGCCAAGGTGATGGTTCGAGATGTAAGGTCCTCTTAAGACCTTATGTAAATAAATAAGTCACTCTGTTAAAGAAATTAAAAAAATTATCATATAACATTAGTGGTTAAACCAAAGTGGTCCATCACGATTTACAAAAAGGTATAATAAATTTAGAACAATGACTTATCGAGTCAATACACGTAAAGGCAAAGTCCATGAACCCGGTTCTGATGAAAGGGTACAGTAGAATCCTGAGCATAATTTATCGCTACATTGCACGATGATGTGAAATGAAACATCTCTTCTGGACTCTAATGAACTCGTGCTTTGTATTCAAGGTACGGAACAGTGCATCAATTCGTGAACTTATGATTATTTTTAATGAAAATAAACGGATGTGATTTGATTTCCCAACTTCTTGCCCTCATGACTATACATATGCCTTTTGTTTCTTGCAACCAGTTTCGTGAATTCCAAGCCTAAATACAGCATGATGGATCTAGACAACAGCTCTTTTTCTTATTAATTATACAACTCACAAAGTTCATGAATTAGCTTCCTTTCTTGTTTCCCTTTTTTTCCTTACTAATTAACAATTCATATTCTCTTTAATCCTAATCCAACCCATGATTTTCCAATTATGTTTCTCCACACCTGGCCTTGACCCACGATTCCCTCCCTTCTCTTCCTTTCTTTTCCTTCAAGCTAAAGCAGTGGCGGAGCCACATTACGTTGATGGGTAAATTGCCTGGCCGCCTCCTCATCTATACAAATCTTTATGTTATAGAGAGCTATCTTTAAATCAATAATTACGTTGATGTGTTTGCCAAAACTCTTAAAAGTATCCTATGGACATAGTTCTAAACTTACCAAACAAAATCGAATTGAAAACTCCGTATGTTTCTAATGCTTTACATAACGTCCTAAATTTGATTTTTAGAAAGATTATATTTAGCTTTGAGGTCAATCCTATTTAAGTACATTACTTATGTACATTCATCCACCGGTAAAACACCTATATGGTCCTCCATAGGCTTTGTTGAACATGAAAGTTGCACCGTTCTTTTCCTTTTCGTTTTTGGTTTACCTTACCACACATTCCTTTATGGTTAACCCACTATCTAAGCTTTGTCCCACGCCAACAATAATTGGTATACGTATATCTGATCTCGTTTTTGTCCAAATTAATCACCCAATTTTATTGAGCTTGATATAATTAAATTAAAGAATTAAATATACGGAAATTATTCAAATATTTAATTTTTTATTTTAAAAACTATTATTTGGGTATAATACAATTTCTTCTATCATATTCAATCAAAATTTAATTTATTTTTTAGTTCAAAATATCGTAACATTAAAATTACGAATGAACGAAAAACTAATAGGGACATAATATAATTAACTCTAAATGGAAATCTTTGTAAAGAGGTAAACCACACTAATAGATTATATATAGTTTGATGATAGCGATTAATTAGGGGAGCATAATTATCAAATATATATAAAGAGCGTGACTGGACCACTATATATAGATATACGGCATGCTGTATTCTTTATGCTTATCTCAACTTGGACGGATTAAATGTGAGCCAACAAATGGAGGTGAGGATGGAAATGGAGGATTAGTGGTGCACGGGACATGATATTTGTTTGTTGACAATGTACAAAGTGCTAATTACCTAATTCGACCAAACCCGAAGCACCTCTCCATGGTTGCTATATACATATAGGTTTTTATTTGTTTGGTGGATGGATGACCACATTGAATTGTCGAATTAGCTCTTCCACTCTGTAACGTCTTATTTTTTATCTTTAAGAGGATAATCAGATATCTACGTACAAGGAACAAGCTGGGGTCAGGGTTAAATTCTAACGCAAACGTACAAGGAAACGCTTAGAAGTTAGAATGAGCATTGGGACCTAGCTAAGACTACAGTTGTGAGTTGTCCATGGTCTCTTCATAAGCGGTTCACCTATAACTATGGCCTCCACAAGTTGTACAGAAATTAAATATTGGAGTAAAAGATGTGTATTTTTATTATTATTTCCAACTAACCATAATCATCATAATTAATTTTTATTAATAAGTTATAAGAATTATTTAGTTGAATCCAATTTTGTAACGCCAGGTCCAGGACAACCAAAACTACGAATCGGTAGATAGAGAGGAAACGAGGGGTGGGGCTTATATTTATGGTAAGTGTCAGGAGGAAGAGACGAATGGGTTGTGGTGACATAATGTTGAAGAGGTGGTTGTAGTGTTCTCACAACAAGAGAAGAGAGAGAGGGCAGAAAGCTGAAAGCTGCAGGTTGCAAGGTAAAAGCGGGAAGCAACATGAGATGAGAGTGGTGTGGTGTGGTGTGGTGTGGTGTGGTGTGGCTGTGGGTCATTTACTTTAAATATTTGATGCCAATCAACTCCCACCTCCTGCTTCCTATTATGCTCTCGGTCTCAGATTGGTGTCTGTATTTAGCATCTCCAAGTAGAGAATTACCAAGTGCATTATCATGTGTTTTCATCACCTATACTACAGCTTTAGGTATGAGGTCTTGGTGTGTTGCTCTCTATTCGATAGAAAAATAGCTTGTTTAAGAACAAAAAGCCATCTAAAACGAGTGGTCCCCTAATTTGGGGGGATTGCTTTCCGGTGAATCGCAAGAACAACTAGAGTAGGGCACTCTACATGTCACTTCAGCATAAATGTGTCGTATCCCTATAAACTTACAATGTAATTTATGTCAACCTATAAATACATAAACTTACAATGTAATTTATGCCAACCTATGAATTCATTTCATTCAGCCTAACACCATGTCATGTAGTCCCTGCTTTCTGACAATACCTCACAATTGCAAGGTGCCAAAATGGGACCAGTTTGTCATGAATAATTCACCTCTTTTGCTATTACTGGCACCAAAAATTACGAAGAAAAATTAGAATATCACACGCCTAATCAAATCCTATGTATTGACAATGTCCTTTTTTTTTCCCACAAACTAAATTTTCTAGCAGGAGGTCGGCTAACATCTGTAAAAGATAAAATTCTCTACTAGTGGGAAACATTTGCTACCTCTAGAAGATGAAGAACAAAGACCTGTTAGGTATCTGATACTTAGATTAATAGAATATCATCAATGCCTACTTTATTTTTTTTCTTCTTTACTTTTTGGAATTTGAGGTGACCTTACTAAGGATCTTGTGGCATAATTTCACATGTCATTCCTGTTCACTCTATATTTACTAATTTATGCCATCAAGGTAAAAGACTCCTTAGCTTGACATTTAGAAGAAGGGTTAGCTTAATAAGTTGTAGCTGCGTTTTCATTTAGAGCAATTTTGGTTTCCCCAAACACACAAAATTTCTCCGTCCTTATTGCCCTCTACCTATGCTCGCTTGTCCCTCGTTGGGTTGCTTTCTGTTGACAAACTTCTCAATCGTGGGACCAGCTAGGCTAGCAAGCGGAGTTAGCTATCAGGATTGACAAGGAAGGAAGGGAATCAAAGCCCTGGGTTGGCATAATTCCTCTCTCTTCCTTTCCTTTACCTTGTAAATTATATCTAATCTATTGACTTGGATTGCACCCAACAAGACCAACTTCTTCCCTCTTCTAAAGGACACGGAATCTATCCCTGTGGATTTGCTTTCTTCTGCCCTTTTCTGTTGCCAAATTACTTTTATCTAGAATTTTTAATATTTTAAAAACCAAATCTGCTAAAATCGTAAATTTAAAGATTAAAAAGATTCAATCAGAATTAGATTATCATAAATAAGAATAAATAAAATTTTAAACTTTAAATCTGATTTAAAGAGATTGTTGAATGAGTAATCGATTTAAACAATAATATTATTAAAATAAATCAAATAAGAAAGTTAAAAATTAAACTAAAATATTGAACGATTCAAAATTTTTACGATTCAACCAGTTGAACCGAATGAGTTTTAATCATTGACGCTTTTATTTAAAAAGTTTATTAATACTATTTACCGAAGTTTCTTTATAACTCTAAGTTCTCCTCAGGTAATATATTTCATACTAATCATCTTTGTTCCGTAAAGGATAACGTAACGTAAATTATTTCCTAACTTTGTCTAAATTTTATTTGAAATAATTCATTTTAATTTATAATAATTAACGTCAACTCTTATATTTTATATTATTGAATTAATTTTTTAAAAATATGGACAAGAAGTTTGGCAATCAATTTTTAATTTCTATACACTAATGATAGCAGTATGTTGAACAAATAAATTATATGATAAAGTTCACAAGTTCTTAGTCAGTGCCTGAAGGATGCCATGATTTCCCAACCGTCCATCCGTTATGAATAGACAATTCCATAATGTACTTTTTTTTCAACGTATTTATAATTAAATTGATAGCAATGATTAGATCATATAAGTATTTTATTAGGAATTTTTTATTTTTTAAGTTATTAGAAATACATTGTGGTATTTTAACAAAATTGAAATGGACTATAATTTAAATATTAAGGATATATTTTACTTTTAGTCAAAAACAAAGTTATCATTTTTGTTGAAACTGAAACAAGAAGGACATTCAATTGGAATCATTAACTTTATGTTCTATATTTGATTTCATTGTATTATACATAATCACTGTATATGACAATATTTAATTAAAGTATTTTGATATTTTTAATATTTAAGTAGTAAAGACATAGTATGATATAGATTAAGAACAAACTATTTAAAGAATTGATGTTAATTAAAAATAATCATAATTAATAATTATAATTTGAATTAATTGTTAATATATTAATAACTTTTTAAACCTTACATGTAAAGCAATTGAAGAGAAAATTTTGAATTACATCAAACTATATCTAATTGAGAAGTTTTTAATAATTAAATATGAAATGTGTTCATTTATTACAATTGAAATATAACCATCAACGTTTATAGAAATAGAAAGTAACATCAAACCAATCAAAAGAGATATTTTAGGCATGAAGATTCAATCAGTAGATAAGAGTTAATAAAAGGATTAACAAATCTTTTTTTGGTGACAGGGAAAAATAGAAAATAAGCCTAATGCCTCAAGACTGTCACAGATAAAGCATCATTATGTAGTAAGCATCGAATGCCCGGGATAGGCCTCTCCCACAAATGCCAACGCCGTGAAGATGAAGAGCCAAGTTTCGCTAAAAAATCAGCACATTGATT
>JANZLH020000428.1:1008318-1035258 GCA_026770325.2 Erythroxylum fimbriatum
TAATAAAAAATTGATCAAATTTTAAATTTATTTTAACATTTTTATATAATTTAATATTTTATATAATTTATAGATTAATTACACAATTTTAATAAATTAATCAAGTTTTAAAATTAAAATTTATTACCTTGAAAAATTTAAAATAATAAAATATCAAAATATGTGTCACAAGCGTTGAGATATAAATAGTATGTAATTTGGTACTATAAAATTTAATGGTCTGTGATCAAATTGTGAATGGTGTTGCCGTACGTATTTTGTTTTAGGTATATTTACTTCCTCGTACGTTCGGTCAAGTGGGGAGAGGTTTACTTTAAATTTGTGTTTTGGTGAGCTCTGCTTGTTCTCTTCTCGCCCATCATGGGTTGACAAAATTTTCATACATCACAATCATTTAAGTTATAATAATTTAAGACTCTATATAATAGAGTTTTATGATAAATTTAAGTTTGAGTTTGAGTTTTTAAAAATTAAGAACAACTCAAATTATAACAAATTTAATTAATTGTATACTTCGAATTGGTTGAATCTAAAACTTAATTATTAAGCCTATTTTTAATTCAGCCCGTACTTCAAAAAAAAAAAAAAAAAAATTCAGCCCGTACTGTCACATTTGGGCCTTTAAATGACATTAACACCTTTTCTTGGTATGTTATATGTATGTACGTATAATATTTCTTACAAGGCTATAAAAGACCTTTACTAATTATTATATTATTAGTTTGAGAGAATTTGATGAAAATAGTAGGACTACCATAAAAATTTGATGGGGACCTTATGTTTTATCGCTGGTCACCCACTTATCTAGTCATATGCACGTTACATAAACCAAGGGCAATGCCAATGGCTAACTTCAAACGTGGCCATCGAATATGAATGTTAGTTTTAGTGGAATGCATTAATTAATTTTCCCGCTTCTTTCCTAGCCTCTCCCGCCAAATTAAAAAAAAAAGCCCTGCTTTTCCTACTTGAGATTGCCGTAAACCCTGTCTCACAATTAAACATAAACAAACATGAACCTGGAAATGAGCATGGGCATGGACATGGACATTCCTCTTCCAGACGAGTTGGAGTGGCTCGAAGCCAACTCTCATCATCTTCACGAAGAACAAACCCACGAACTGCAACCGCCTCAATCTCCCCAGATCAACGCCTGCAAGCGTCTCCCTGATTCAACGCTCTCATCGGATGGGAAGAAAAGTAAAACTCGCCACCCGGAGCTCGACGAGGATTGGCTCCTCTACTCGCCACCGCCGCAGAACGAGGAGATTGTTACGGGGGAGGAGGAGGAGGAACAAGAGGAGAGGATTCTATATAAGTATGCTTCAGAAATTGATGGCGAATTCTTTCCCGTGACGGCTCCCGGTGGTAATGATAGGGTTTACGCTAAATTATGTAGAGTATCGAAGGAAGAGGCTTCCATGAAAATTCAATCAAATGGTAGTGAATATGATACTATTTCCAATTCCTTTCATTTCTGTGATGTTATTATTGGTCAGTTCCTAATTTTGCTCAGAAAATGCTGGAATTTTGGAGAATTGATTTATTTGTTTGATATTTCTTCTTCTTCAAGTAATTGATACTGGTTCATCTTTAGAAATTGTTAGTTACACGCGAAACACATGTTTGCTTAATCAAAGGCTGGAATAACCTTTTATTTTGGTTGCACATCTAAATAATTTTAATTTCTTAGTTGTATAGCTTCTGATTCTTCCTAATTTGTAGGTCTCATGTTAGAACCTGTTAATGTTCTAATGCAAAGAGTGGATCAAGAGGCATTCACCAGGGTATGTGTCATGGTGTGTACTTTTTGAACGGTAGTGTGTAAGTAGCCAAATATCTTTAACATGCTATGAAATGACCTCCTATGCAGGAAAATTTCTTGTTTAAGTTTGTGGATAAATGGTATGCGTGAACCGTGATGGAAGCATTTGTTTATACATCGTAAAAGCTAGAGTAAATATGTGCATCAATAATCTTTATATTATCCCATGGTTTAAATGTAGGGATTTACCTCATGAGTTAATGCGTAGTTTTAGTGAGGTCTAATCTTAAATAATATGGCCTACTTTGTACTTGGGATCTTGGCAAGTTTAGGTTTCTTGGCCGAATAAACATGTAGAAGAGTATAAAACTAACGAGCAGTCTGGTTGTTCAAGGGTGTATAATAAGATATTGGTGTTTTTGAGGTCAAAATCTTATCAGTGTTATATCTTTTTTTTCAATTATAAGATATCTTATTGCATGATTTGTTGTGCTGAAGGCCTTGAATGCTAGTTCTGATTCTCAGAGCGATGAGGTTCATCCTGAAACTCATGTGCATGAACAACTTTGGGTGGACAAATATGCTCCAAGTTCCTTTACTGAACTACTTAGTGACGAACAGACAAATCGTGAGGTATGTGGCAATTAATATCTAAAACTCTCATCTATTTAGCTTGTCCAAACTGGTTCAAATTGTTCTAACGCATCAATTTTGTTGAACATCTGTTATAATTGCTTAAACTCTACATGGCATTCCACTGCAGGTCCTTTTATGGTTGAAACAATGGGATTCTTCTGTTTTTGGGTCTGAAATAAGGAGTACATCAAATGAGGTTTTGTCTGCTTTAAGACGCCATTCTTCTATCGCTCAACATCAAAAGCATTTTGACGCAGCATTCATGCGGAAGACTGGGCGACAGAGATTTTGCCCCGGGAACACTTCAAATTCTAATAGTTCGCATAATGTAAACAATCTGAAAGGGTTCCAGGAAATGTGGTACAAGAAATCAAGCCTCACTGGTCCACCGGAGCAGAAGGTCAGCCAAAAATGTTATGAATTTATTTATTTAATTGGAAATAGAAACAATAGGCAGTGCTTGGTATTGATGTGTTAGAATTCATGCATGTCATCTACTCTCTCTTATGTTCCAGTGAGGGATATCCTTGTAATTTTCAAATTTCACATTTGAGAAAGGTGATATGTTCAATAGACTGGTAAATCATGGCTTTCAAGATCTCATTACTCATTACTTCATGTATCTCTTTACATAAGATAATGTTTGATTGAAGCGGGACATTTTATCCCAAATAGGACAAATTTACTTCTATGAGCAAGATCAAATGCCGAAACCTTTTCTTTTTACCTTTAGAGAATGAATCTGCAAAACATGATTTCTAATGGAGTTAAGGGAGATGTTTACAAACTGAAAAGAACGTATCAAAATCGTTATGTTATTGGTTGAATTATGTAAATGATGAATTAGAAGTTCCTTTCTCACTTCCAAAGCTGTATCTGTACGGTTGGAGAGGTGAAAAGTTACTTGACATGATGTGAAATTTTAGATATACAAAAACTTATGTAATTGCAAATTTAGAGAAATAATTATGATCAAGAAATCATGAAGCAAAAAGTATATACATGTGCGCTTTGGTATAATGAAATATGGAAGCATTCCTGTGAAGTCTTTCTGGATGATGCTACAAAAGAATATGATATCAGTGGCTCATCCAACCAAGTGAAAAATAGACACCACTTTTGTGAACGGATGGATGGTTAATTGGACGTTGCATCTTTGTTGCTTAATGGTAACTATTGCATGCATCTCCTGGATATGAACTCCAGTGGCTCATCCAACCAAGTGGAAAATCGACACCACTTTTGTAAACGGACGGATGGTTAATTGGACGTTGCATATTTGTTGCTTAATGGTAACTATTGCATGCATCTCCTGGATATGAACTCCTGCGTCCCAGGGACAATTTCAACAGTGCTTTTGCTTTTTATTTTGGAAAAAGTTAGTCCATGGATAAATCTGTTCATCACAATTAGATTTTTTGTACTAGAATCAGATTTAAATAAATCAGATCCTTGATGCTATGTTCAGACTAGCTCTAGAATCAAATACAAGCAGCAAATTCTTGTTGTGGAATCTTAGTAAATAGCATCATCTATGCTATGTTCAGACTCAGATATTCTCTTCTGCCTTGAGATGCATGAATCAAGATTCAAATTGCAGACTGCAAGTGCAATTGTGGCTGCAATATCTTTGTTGTGGTCCTAACTGTTAGCACATTAGACGAGCATAGCATATACACATGTATTGCAGCTTCTTACAGAGACAAATTATGGTATTGTGGTACCATCTTTGTGGCCATAACAGAGCATCCCATGGAGTATACTCAACTTTTTTTTCAGAACATTTCCCAACCACACATGGTTCTTAACAAAATTTCTCAATTGAATGCTTGGAATACGTAACATAACTCCTGCAATGCCTGTGATCACGAAATTTTCTTTGTGGTTGCAACTACTTTCAAAACCTTGGCATAAATATCTACGGAATCAATTTACATGAACAAGAATAAATGTAAGAGGCAAGGTGCTAGCTTGGGCCCTTGATGACCTATCATTTTAGTTGTTATCATTGCTGCTATGTTCTCTTTTTCACTCATTTAGTGATATGTAAAAATTATCATTAGATATCCAATGCAATGCCAAGATATATTATATGAATTACATTCTTTGTATGCTTTCTTCTTATTGCAGCCTCTCCTTTTGATTTGAAGCTTAAAATTTCTAAGCAATTTGTTATTGCATCTTATGCCCATCGCAGATCCTTTTACTTTGTGGTCCCCCAGGGCTTGGAAAGACCACTCTTGCTCATGTTGCTGCTAAGCATTGTGGATATAGAGTTGTGGAGGTTTGTGTGCTTACTTCTAAGGAGCCATAGGCATGCACAATCATGGTTGCTTGAGGTGGTCTTATTATTACTTTTAAAACTGCTAAGATTTTCAACATGTCTCTAGTATTGTTGAATAGTAATGCATTGATGAATATGAGTTTTAGGATGAGAATTTATCATAGGAATCTTGTGGTGATCCTAGGATTTTTAGTTTATATCTTCAAGTTATTTGGTTACATATTTTTCTCCATTGTACTGAGATTTTGGATCCCCACTCATTATGCTACAGTTTATCACATTACATTCTCTATTTATTATTTGAAACATCCTTATTGCGTTTTTACTTACTAAAAGTTTTGATATTGTAGGTCAATGCTAGTGATGATAGATCCTTGTCTAGCATAGAAGCTAAAATCCTTGATGTGGTGCAGATGAATTCTGTGATTTCTGACTCAAAGCCCAAGTGTTTGGTTAGTGATGGTGTTCCAAGTTGGACTTGTTTGCTTATGTGTGATATGCATGATAAACAATTTATTTCTTCAGGTGATTGATGAAATCGATGGAGCTCTTGGTGAAGGAAAAGGTGCTGTGGAGGCTATTCTGAAAATGGTACGGGGAAACATTTCTTCTATTTCTGGTGACACCTGTCAGATGAATAGCTCAGGGTCTTCTTTTTGTTTGTTCATGTTTTCTGCTCATTAAACTTGCTACTTTTTCTTATCCTTTTCTTTTTCCTTTCTCACTCTTACTGGCAAACTTCTTTCGTGCTTGATTCTACCAGTTTGTGCTACCGTGATTGTAGTGTCATAATGATGTGCTTTGTGGCTTTTGGGTTGGAACCTGATGTTCTCGCCTTGAACCTCCAAAATATATACATGCTAGCACTGGTTATATTTCGTAAACACTTGGAGAACAAAAGATTGTATTTGTCTATTGTTTTATGTTTTAGAGCGAAGAGCTTAGTGATAGGATGAGTGGGAGTCTAAATTTGTGCGCCATGTTTTATAGGAAATGGAATCTAATACTGAGTTAAACTTAGTTTAACTCGCAGTTTGCATGGTAAGCGATGTGGAACAATTGTCATATGATTCTATTAGTCTTAATTAACAGTATACTACAATTTTAATTGCTTTATTTCAAGTTGAAGTCTTTCCATGCTAGTATGCAGGGTGTAGTAGGATTTCTACCTGGACAAAGAAACACTTTTGTTCCTATTAGGAAATTAGTCTAGACCTTAATAAATAAGGGTTTAGCCTCAATGTAAAGCATATTCTAGTTATTTGTTAATTGATCTTGAAGACTTAGCGTCCTAATCTTGGTTTTTTGTCTGTACTCTGCTTTTTCTTCGGCTTTGTTCTGAACATCCTTTTCCCCTTAGATTCAACTTCTATCTCTGTTTCTCTCTTTAATGTCTACATTTCTTCCGCTATTTCCTAACAAGTACAACTTGTCCTACATCAACAACATTTGCTGGTATATTGCGATTCAATTCGACCAGTAAAGCTATTTTAAGATTCCTACTGGGTGCAACATTTTTAACAAGTGAATTTCTTTGACCATTGAATCATCCCTGGACTTGTCAACTGACAAGGATACTGTACATAACTCTTTCTCTCATATGGTTTTATATGAATTTGAAGATCTTCTTTTCTTGGAATTCAAACTCTTTAAAGGATATGAACATGCAATGTGAGTTTAAATTCATGATTTACAACATATATTGCACTTGTATGCTCTTGCAGGTTTCTAAAGAAAGGAATTCAGATACTGCAAAGGAAAATGTTGCTGAAGAAGAGCACACCCGAAGTATATCCTCAAAAAAGAGGCTGCGAAAAACAGTGTCACTGTCAAGACCTGTAAGTTTGAAATGATCCTAAAGAAACATTTAATGGTAAATTCTTTTCTTTATAAATTGTAATGTTTATAATTGGCTTTCTATGTAGGTGATTTGCATATGCAATGACCTATATGCACCTGCACTAAGACCTTTACGTCAGGTAGCAAAGTAAGTTTTTGCTTTTAAAGAAATCTTCTACCAGAGTCTAAGAAATAATTCTTTGATTGCTGAGTCTCATTGTTTCCTAGTTTATTAGGAATAACGAAAACTATTTTGTTGCATTTAGCATTGCTTTTTGAACTGCTTTAGGGGGTTAAAGGCAGGTTTGCACAAAAAAAAGAAGAAGCAGAACTTCAGTTGATTGGTTAATTTTCACGACGATGCCATTTTCTTTACATGTTTCTTTCCAAACCATTATTTGAGGAAAACCTACTATTAACCAAGAGTATAATGAACTTATTTTTACGTTATTTGTGACTCCAATCTTTAGCCTGTTATTAATAATCTTTATTCTTTTTTAACCTTATGCATTTATTGTTTACTTATATAATACCTTTATCAAATATGCCAGATTGTTTTTTTTTTCCAAATAATTTACAACATTGTTTTATAATGATTACCAAGCAAGCAGTTAACTGCTTTTGTCAACGCACTTCTATCTAAAGCACTTGTCTGGGATGTTAAGTTCTTTCCAATGTTGTTATAGTTAACCTACCTGCACTGATACTAGTTGATTCAATCTGGGATTAAGTTTATTTTTCTTCTTCTATGATACAGATTTTCTATTTGAGATTGCTGGAGTTATGGCTTTTCTTGATATCTTGATGCATTTTGATTCTATGGACCTACGTTTACCTGATAGCTATATTTTGCATGATCGGTCAATTGGTACATTTCATCAATGTGTTAATTCTTAAGGGTTTAAAGTTGTTACTATATTGGCAATTTCTTTTTGAAAATTTGCAGGGTTCATATATTTGTTCAACCGACAGTCAGTCGAGTGGTTAACAGGTAATGAGTTTTTGTTAATTTATATATATTTATGTTGTTTCAAGTGTGGTAATTGAAGCTTCCATATTGATCACAGTACCTGCTTACTTAATTTTCAATCTACCTTCCTAGTTTTTCTTCAGACCTATGCATTTTTGTTAAAAGCTATGAGCTTAAGCTTGGCAACTTTACTCTCAATTACAAAATATAATCAAATGTGTTGTATCCATGCTTTTCTATTAGCTTAAGGTTTGATTCTTTAACGTCAGCCCAGATAATTTATATTTCTTTACTATCATGTTTTCCTTTAACAAAGACAATACGAGCAGTGTACAAGACTGAAACATGAAAATCACTCCTGGCTTAACACTTCAAATTGTAAATGAACTCCTGGAGAAGTAATGGGACATTATATTACAATAGGAGCAAGAAGAAGCAAAATAGTAGTAACAAATCCAATATTAACTAGGAAAACTAAACTAAATGCTCCTGCATCACATGGACAGTAACAATGTACTTGTATCTCCAAGGATTGTGAGAATATGAAACCTTAGTGAATCTCTTCAGTTGAAATATGGACCTTACAAGAACAAAGCTTACTAAAGCTTCAAATGAATATCAGCCGACCCAAAGAACTTCTCTCATGAGGTACTAAAAATTTGTAAATCTGCGAAGAATTGAATTCTAATAATCAAAATCCTTTAAAATGCCTTATTTAAATATTGTTTGATAAGTCATTGCAGTGCATATTTCAACATATTTATCCATTCACTCTTATATGTCCTCTACTTTCATAGTTTAATGCAAGTAACGGCATAGATCATCTTAGTGAAATGGACCTTAGGTTATCACGAGATTCAATAGTGATTTTCGGATATTCTTTTCTGTTAGGCGGTAGGGAAAACACTTTGAAATGTGCTGAAAAGTAATTTAAAATGCCTACCCCAGGAATATTTTATGCATTTTAACTAGCAATCTTTTAATTGTTTCATAGTTTAAAGGAAGTCATCTAGTTAAGTATACCTTAAAGGAAAGATCTTTCAGTTAATAAAAGTTTCTCCTTTTCTCTTTTCTAATGAGGAGATGGGAAGGAACATAGAAGCTTTTCTGAAAACATTTCAGACAGAAGTAAACAAATATAATAAATATAACAAAAGAATATGAGGCATAACGTATTGTTTTGTTCCTGCTTTATCACATGAAAATCTATCTCTAGATTTTGATTTGTGATTCCTTGCATGTATAACCAAATGAACTTCCAGTCGTTGTTGAAATGGCATATCTTAGAGCTGATGTTACAGTTATTTGATTCAGTTTTCACATCATTCATGGACTAAGGTTGAATGCTTTCTTGCTATTGTTACTGAACTTTTATGACCGATAGGTGTTATCATATTCTTGTTGTATGTTAAATTGAATTTGAATTTCAGCACAAGTTTAAAATTAAGCTTTAGTTTCAACTTAAGGTCCAGGCTTTTGCTTTCTCCACTCTTGGCAAGCCAACAGACTTTCGAGTTTGGGGACATATTAGAGTTTATAAAAGATAGTCTTACAGCTTACACTTTAGCTTTTTTGATTTAAATGGTTTTCTGGTAGCTACCAAATCGCTCCTTGATTTTTTTCTGACAATTTATCATTGTAGGCTCAAATATATATGTAACCAGGAGGGTATCAGAACAAGTTCCATTGCACTTACTGCACTTGCAGAGTACACTGGTGAGACTGTGCTTATCCATTTCTGAGAGATGCTAATCGTAATTTCATGAATTAAAATGTGATATTTCTTAATTTACTTCTCACATGTAATTCATTTCTCATAAGAAGTGCCATGAGTTTGTCCTAACGTGAAATTTGAGTGAAAGAGCTTACACGTAATCCATCTGTCTCATAAGAATTGCTATTATGAAATTTACTTCTTTGGTCCCAGTGATCTTTTGTTATTGTTTTGTTATCTCTGTAATCTAGATATTTTGGATTATACTAGTTTTTTTGTCCTCTAGATTGTATATATAATTTTATAATGAAATCTATTAATTTAAAAAAAAACGAGTTATTTTTCACTGTCACCTTGCAGAATGTGATATTCGCTGCTGCTTGAACACCCTTCAGTTTCTTAACAAGAAAAAGGAAACTCTTAATGCGGTAAGTCTACAATAAAGTTATTGGTTCTTAAACTCACTAGCGATTTGAACTGTCAAAATCTTGGAGAACTTAAAGGATATTTGATTATAAAGGTCATTTATTGGTTATGATAACTAACGTCTGCAATCAATAACTAGATCCAGTTTCATCACCAATCTATTGGTAAGTATCTAGTTATTTTTTACAGACAATCCAATTTAACTTTGTGGTCTGTATTAACTTTGTACTGTGGCAGTATGTTGCTAGAGAAAAAGATCAAAAGTCATCCCTCTTCCTATCAAGTTCAATTTTGTGCGAGGAATTTTTTGGGATTAATTGATAGTTTAGAATTCTGATATGCTATTTCTGCAACTCCTATGTTCTGCCGACTTTATTGAAGAATAACATACCTTTTGCGCCTCAGTTGGAAATAGGTTCTCAAGTAGTTGGTCAGAAGGACATCTCAAGAAGTGTTTTTGATATCTGGAAAGAGGTGATGTAAAGAATACTTGGGGAGGAAACTAACTATGCATTGTTTTGCATAGAAGTAGATCATTTGAATTTCTTCATTTTTCTGCAGATTTTCCAAAAGAGGAAAACAAAAAAGGTTAAGCAATCTGGTAGTAGCAGTTGCAACAAGTCCAGTGGATTTGATTTTTTGTACTCCCTCATATCCAACAGGTAAATTGTAAACCATTAATTTCATTTTATATTTATCATCCTTTTAAAATTAATTGTGGCTGCTCATGCTTGAATATGAAACAAATTTGCAGGGGTGATTATGACATTATTATGGATGGCATGCATGAAAACATTCTGCAGCTTCAGTATCATGATCCGCTGATGCAAAAGACAGTAATAGTTCATTATCCTTGATGAATCCTTTACGTTCCTTAAGCAAATGCTTATGCTAAAACAAATCATTGACTTATTTATAGGTTAAATGTTTCAACAGCTTTGGTATCTCGGATCTAATCAATCAACGTATCGTCCACATGCAGCAATTTACCCTTAATGGTAAATGTGTGATAAATTTCATCTTTGTTCCTTTTCAAAAGTTGAAACATCTCTCCACTGTTCTCTTCTATTCAGTGTACCAGACTCCGCTTGCAATTACGGTACACTGTCTTGTATCTGAAGTTCAAAGACCGAACATTGAGTGGCCAAAGTCTTATCAAAGGTACTTGGAAAATTTATTTCCAAGTCCAGTTTGAATTTTAAATTTGGCATATTCTTATTATCACATGTTTGAGCCTTCAGATACCGAACGGCAATGATGGACAATACGGACATGTTAAGGATTTGGCAAAGCAAAATTCCGCCATACATATCCAGGCATTTGTCAACTAAATCTGTTGTCGAAGATTTAGTATCTCCTTTGTTTCATATTCTTTCACCAGCAACTCTAAAGCCGGTAAATTGCCTTAAATTTAGCATGAATGCCTTTCCCGATGCATTATCTGCTTGAAAGTAACTAACAAAAAATTTGTGCATCTGGACAAATCCTAGTACACATTGTCCTGCTTGGTGGGAGAATCTATACCTGGTCTAGTGGCTGACGAACTAATAACAAAAGGTTTTGGTAAAAGCTTGGTTTAGAAAGCATATAATCAATGATAGACGCAAGAAGAGAAACAGAAATGCAGTAGTTAAAGATCTGGGTTTTCAATTGCTTCCTCAGCAAATACAATAGCATGAACAATATTATCTATTGACCTCAGAGACCAATTAAATCTTTTAGTTGCTTTAACTCTTGTTACATCCATATATTTTGCAATATCTATGTTTATTTCATAATCGTTTTTGCAACTTTTCAGGTCGCATTGCACTTACTGTCAGAAAAAGAGAGGAATGATTTGGCTCAGTTAATCAGCATAATGGTGGCCTATTCCATAACATATAGAAACACAAAGAACTGTCCTCTTTCCTGTAACCAGGAACATGATGCTGCCTTGGATGCCTCAATGCTTTCATTTGATCCTCCCATTTGTGATTTAATCAACTTCAAGGTCGGCAAATTTTTTTTTCCAATTGTTAATTTACTTCAAGTTCTGAAATTTCTCCATTCCTTTACGACAAGTAACATGATGGCTTTACTAGAATTAAACAGGGTTACAGTTCTGGTCATTTTGTACTCCCGTTAGCTGTGAAACAAGTTTTGGTTCATGAGGTGAGGCATTTATCCACTCAATACTTCCTTTGATTTTTGTGACAGCTAACATGTTTCCATGTCTATCATGTTTTTCCTATGATTCCTGGAATTAAACATGGTGACTATTATGTTAATTATGAACTGCTTTAGTAATAAAACTGCAATTAAGTCATGTAGATCCAAAACATCTACGGCCTCTACACCAAGCAACCATGCCCTAAAATAGGGTATAGGTTCGATCAAGCATGGAAAGCTTATTTCTGATTTTTAGCTTATGCAAGTGAGGGAACAGGGAACTCATCTACATCCTTGGAATAATGATAGAGAAATAATTAAATTGATAAGAAAATAGGTTTAAGGTTTAAAAGGTTTAATTGATATTAAGCTGTTATAAAATTGGTTAAAAATTGAATAAAATTTAAGAATTTAAAATATAATTGAAAGTGTTCTTATTTATTGAAAAGTTTAAAGTTTAATTGAAAAAAGAGATTGTTAGATAAAAATTAATTGATTTATTTTAATTTATAAGAAATTTATTAATTTATAAAAATTAATCAATTATTTAATAAACTAATCATTTTTTAACAATAAAAAATATTAACATAAATTAATTGAAAAGTTAATTAATTTAAGATTCTTATGATTGAATTAGTAAAATTGGTTAAATTTTTTAATCATTTATTAAAACTAATAATAAATAAATATTAATTATATTAATAGTTGATTGGTACTTAACTTAAATGTTTGATAGTTTTTAAATAGGTTTAAGACTCAATTGAAATAAATAAAATAGACAGAATTAAACTGAACAAAGGCGTAGTAGCTCTGGACTTGTTGAATTACTTTTTCTGTATCTCTTACATATTGACATGTTCAGGTCATCTGTTATAACACTGGATGTCAATCAATGTCTACTTCTGTTCAATCAAAATATATTTCTTTATAGAAAAATAGAAAAAACATAATCATGCTATTAAGTTATACGTCTAACCTACTTCATGCATATGTCAAATTTCAAAACTCTAGAATATTGATTTTGGTCTAGAGTTTTGAGAGCCCTGGCATTTTCCATGCTTATCTCATGGTCTGAAGGAGATTATTCTATCGCAGTTAATCCTTCTAGTAGAAGGATGGCTACATCCATAATGGTATTACACTATAAAATTTCTTTTTGGTTCTAATTATCTCCCGATCATTATATTGCAATTTTCACGGATCATGGTCATAATTTCCACTTTTATTCCATTACATTTGAAGGAACTATGACGGTAGCAATTACATGGATTTTGTAACGAGGGGCACTGCTCCTTAGCTATATCACATACTGGAAATTTAGTTTCAAATAAATCTTATTTTCAGGTTGCAAAACAAAAGATTTTGCAAGTAAGCCGCTCTATGCATCTTACAAATGGATGCAATAGGGAATATTTGGAGCTAGAGTGCAAGAATAGTGTCGTACCATCTGCAGAAACTGATCACGCAGCTTCTACTGTTGTTAAGGTTCAAAATGGAATGAACGTGTTATGTCCAGGGACAAGTAATACAAGTGACGCAAATTTGTCAACTTTGGACTCTAGTAGAAGTGACAAGACTATTATGAAACACAAATCCCTGTCAAATTTAAAGAATTCTCGCGGCTCCACCAATTTCTTTGACAGGTGAATCTTATCAAATGCCCATTCCTGTCTTTCTCTATGCTTGTCATCTTGGATATTAATGTGCATATTCACTAGATAACAATCCGACACTAGAATGGATTGTCTACCAAGTTTCCTACGTTTCTTGTCTAGATACGTATACCAATACCAGTATATGTGATGCCACATCACCTTGCAGTTTCCTGTATTTTGTAGCAAAAACTTGCATTCATCAGTTGATACATAATTTCATGTTGCCTTCAGTTCTATCTATGAACCAGTTACTAAAGTGGTTGCTTTTGTGCAATAAAAACAGTTGAGTGGCTATTTGTGCAAACTCAAATGGCAGGATTTATGGAAAGAGCACATTCCAAGTTGCAACCTTGATCTTTGCTCCTTTGTTGTTAAACCAGGTTTAGGAAGATAAGTAGAGATTCTCAGAATACCGATGCTACATCTAAGAAACCGACAGCCTTTGAGAAGGATTCACGTCCTCTTCTATTTAAGTTCAATGAGGTATGTATCTCACATCCTGGAGGCACTTAAATTGATAAATTCTAGCTTGTTTTGTCTTCCATCTATTGCAGCACCTGTTTTTTTGGACCTGGAGTCTAATTTTTATTATTCATAGAAGAATCTCCTGTTATACAATATTAAATTATCTGATCTAGATAAGATACTACAACTTAAAATTCATTCGGCAATTTGCTTATAGGTGGGGAAACTAAACAGGTAAATAGTAGCTATTTTTATGCCAATTAGGGATGGCTCAATTTTTTCAAAATAATTTTTTAAAAATCAAAGTGTAAAAAGAGATTCATTTTTTTCAATTGGGTCTAGGCTTGAGGTGCTCAGGCTCATGCTCAATTAAAATCTCCTGAGTTTAAACTTATGAATCGGCTCATTGTCATCCTTAATGCTAATGACAAGTGGCAATAGTTTATTTTTTAGGGTAATAGAGGGAAACTTTTTTGTGAAATTTTTCTGTTAAAATTTTAACTGATAACATATTTGACAAATTTTATTCAAGTAGATATTCATGTTTAATTAAGAGTTAATAAATTAAGGTAATGTGTCAAATAAATTAATTTATTATATATATTATAACCTATTTAATATATAATATTAATCGTTAACAATTAATAATTTATTAATTTATATTGTGCATGCAATTAATTACTTGTAAATGAATTAAAATTGCATCTTTAATAATGCTATTTTAATGAGTAATAATGTTTAGATATGATAAATTAATTAAAATTTATCAAATTAATTATTAATTACTTGTGCAATTCCAATATAAAATAAAATAATCATTTTGTTTATTAATATTATTACATTATAAATAGAACTTAACAAAAGATTTAAATTATTATTGTATTAAACTAATTAATATATTATTAGTAAGAAAATTTGTTATCTTATTAATTAATAATTAAATAAAATGACAATATAAATATTATTGTACTTTTGAATATAAATAATGACAAACACATGCTGAATGAATAAGTTGATTTTTGTGATGTAGTTACTATGCCTTGTTGACATGTATAACTGAAAAACATAAAGATGATCATATGATTTATTTACAAGTAATTTTTCTATAATCAAGGAAATCACAAAGACTCTCTTCTACCTTGTCTTGTTCGAGGAGAAAGCTTTACTTGCGAAGAGGATGGAGGTTTTAAGTTGTAGTTCAGTTAATAAGTTTTGCCAGGATGCCGTGATATATATTCTTTTTCTGCAAATGAAAACAAAAGGCCAACAAGCTGTAAGGTGTACTGGGCTTTGATAACGTCTTATGAGCTTAGAGTTAGAGTTGGTGGTAAAGAATATTGTTTATGTTATAATAAATCTAAATTAAGCCATTGTGCCTGAAACTTTATGCAGGGTTTTACAAATGCTGTAAAAAAGCCAGTTCGAATGCGGGAATTTCTGTTATGAATTGACGACAATATCAACAACAACAATGAAGTAAAAATTCAGCTGAACACATTGTCTGAAGAGGTTTACTGCTAAGCATTTTTATCCAGAGAAGTTTTTGAACTGTTATAAATTGGGATGCTTGTAAATAGAATTGAGTAAATAAAGTTCTTTAACATTCTCAAGTTTTGTACCACAATTATCATTTAACTGACATTACCATAAGTTTCTCATCAAGTACAGGAGTCCGCTTGAAGTCTTCAGGAGTTGATGTTTTATGCTTGGAAGTGTTCAATTGTCTCTCAGTATTTAGTATGAAGCATTTTAGGCAATTCTGACTGCCCCCTATTAACTATTTCTAAGGATTACTTGCATATCCTTTGGTTGAGAGAGATTTCAATTTATAGTTTAATGATAATAAAATATGTTATTAATCATTGAGTTTTAGTGTTATTATAATATCTTTTAAGAATTACGCAAAATGTGAAGACAAAATACTTCATTAAATGGATTAAGTAATAAAAAATAAATTTAAGAACATTATTTTTTAATTAAAAGGTGATAAAAGATATTATGTCGACTTTTAAAATAATTTTTTAAGAATAAAATCTAATTTTAAGCCTTGTAAACTATTTTTTGTTATATTTTATTTCTTTTTTATGTATTGTTTTAATTATTTTTGAAGAAAGAATTATTGAAAAATCAAATTGAATTGAACAATGCAACTTGACATCTCATTTAAAAAAATAAGCAAAAATAATATTTTAATAAAGTCTATAAAAAATACACGAGAAAAATTGTTACATGATCTAAAATTACAGGTGAATCTCATGAAAAGGGGAAAATAGTTTGTTGGTTTTACGTAGACAATTGTGAAGCAGTTTCATAGCTACTACCTGGGGGACTTATGGATATCCAGAGCAAGGACACTGTAATTGAAATCAGCCCTGTCCACACATATACAATGGTTGGCACTCTTCCTCTCCTTCCCAATAAGCCTTTGATAAATGGGTACATATGAGCCAATACCCAGAAGCTGAAAAATAGACCTCCCACAAGCTTACCCCATTGTGGTATCACACTGTAAATTGTTCTCGCGCATCCCATGATAATGGAAGCAACGTTAACCGTAAATATTGTTAGAGGAACTACGAATAGACTTGTCCATTTCACTATATAAAGATCTGCATACACATCTTCCTCATCGTCGCCTGCAGATTTGGATGTTAAGGTGAAAGATATCTCGATACCGGCCACCACTTTCAGGAGGCCTTGCAGGACGGCGACAAGGTGAGCACTGGTGCCACCGATGACCCAAAACTGCTCATTCCGCCACCATTCCTCCAAGCCAACACCAGACCATTTGACTTCAAGAATAGATATTAGAGTTAATGTGATACTGATGATAAGGAGGTATATAAGGAAAGCAATGTTTAGGCCTTGAACAATAAAATTTCCTGTCAAAAGGGAGAGTGCTGGGAGGAAGCAGTACGTGACCAAGAAGATTGAGGTGAAGGGGTATATCCCAACATTGAGATACGCAATTCTTTGTAGGAACTTAAGCCTTCGGCTTCCCAGAAAAGGATTATTACGAGAGAAGAATATTTCAACGGAACCAGTGGCCCATCGGAGGACCTGGTGAAGACGGTCTGTCAGGTTGATCGGCGCCGTGCCACGAAAGGCGTCTCGCTTTGTTACACAATACACAGACCGCCAACCACGGTTGTGCATCCTGTAACCTGTCACCACATCTTCCGTCACTGAGCCGTAGATCCATCCTATCTTTTCCCCCCATTCAGTCTTATTCTCAAACCTGTATGATGAGAAATTAAAACCGAGACACTGACGGAAACTGGTATACATAGAAATGTATGCGTGCATGCAAGCAATTACCAGCAGGAGATGACAGCAATAGCTTCAGCAACAGTGGGGGCATCTAGTGGTGGACGTGGCAAGAGCAGTGCCCCAGGAGGCCTACCATTCTTGACCGAAATGTGATCGGCAAGTGGACGTCCTTGGTACTCGGCGACGGCTATGGAGTCGTTGAACAAAGCTGAGTTACCAAACCTCTTGGGAAGGTTCAAGTCTGGATGTGTCAAGGGCTGCGTCTCCGATTCCTCTCTCTGTTGAGCCTGAGCATTTTGAGCAGGTGTCTTTACGTGTCCAAACACCCCCAAATATTCATTTGCTCTTGGTGGCTGGAACCCATACAACGCATATCTCCGAAACATGCAACCTGTTCCTACATACACTGGCCCTTGGAGACCGTCAAGTGCTCGCATACTTCCTGTGTTTTAGCAGCACAATATACGAACATTGTCAACCTTGGGAGTATAAACTTAACTTGCATGGGGAGAGAAAAAAAAAAGAACTACCCTAAGAAGGCAGCACATGTTTCAGCATGGTTTAAGAGACAAGTAGAAGAGATTTACCATCAAAGAACACAAAGTTATGATTTGCATATCGATCAGAGGGATCAATTCCTTCAAACCTTTGGGGAAACTGAATGTAGCAAATGCGGTCACCACCCCGATCCATCATGAAGCACATGCCCTCCTTAATAGCCAGAGAATTATAGATGTAATGATCACAGTCCAAGTTGAGGATGAATGGTCCATTTGATAAGACGGCCGAGGCTCTAACCATGGCATTCATGGCTCCAGCCTTTTTGTTGTGATCATAACCAGGCCTCTTTTCACGTGATACATAAGCAAACATTGGTATTCTTATATCAATTCCTGTGAAATCCAGTTTCTTCTCGTCTTGTACACCCATTACAGGATCAATTTCTGGGACCTTTGACATTATCTGCGTTATAATATTATGACAAGCTCAAGGAATGTTGACGATAACTAAAAAGAAACGGATAAAGTGGTATATCAGTTAATTAATCAGACCTGCAAGATACCGGCATGGTCTCCCTTGGCATGATCAGCTGTTGAATTGAGCCATGTACCAGGCCAATGAGTTCCATCAGCCATCCAGGTAGCTTTGGGAATATTGACCCCCTCTTCCGGCAAAACGCCACCGTTGTTCTCACGAGCAATGGCTTTCTCCTTCTTCTCCTCTCTTTTGTTATATGCCTCACATCTTTTCCTTACAACTTCGGGTAAACCATTTATTCTCACCTTGAACTCATCGTATTCTCTCTTTATCCAACGACGGTCCTTAACGAAATCTGGCCGTTTCTTATTCTTTGTAGGATCAGTTTTCAGGTTGAAGTAACTATCTGGATTCCTAGGCTCGATATTATGTTTCCGACAAAATGGTACCCAAACCTAGATATAAATATATAAGCCATTGTTTAGGCAACATAATAAACTGATATAGATCAATAGGGAGGAACAAGCAGAGATTGAACCTCAGCAAAGCGAACAGCCTCAGCCATGGCCTCGAAGGTGAGTATTGCGCCACCGTCATCAGAAATATATGCCGAGACCTTCTCAACTGGGTAGTCAACAGCAAGAATAGACAACATGGTGTTGGCCGTGACAAGGGGCGGTTCCTTTTCAGGGTCAGCGGTGGAGACAAAAACATCTACTCCAGGAAGATCAGAGCGGCCAGTGGGGTTTGATGGGGAGGGTTTATCGAACTTTTCTGCTAAAGCAGGCAAGTCAGTGCTTCTATTGATAGGATTGAGTTTGGGAAGTATGTCTAGTAGCCATGAGAAAGCAAACCATATCTCACAAACTATAGACATCGCCCATAGCCACACTGCATCTGGATTAGGATTTCGAATTCGCCATGCGAGGAAGAAGCATAAAATTACCAAACGTACTAGAATAAGTAGCCTGTTGAGGTCAATACAAGTATTTGTGTTAGTAAATCATACAATTATTACATGGTTCTAATGGAGTTGTGGTATCGTTTCTTTCTAGGCTAATATACATATATGGCGCTTGTGTGTGTGTGTGTATGTAACAGCTCTGCTAAGCACCTGTAAGGGCTGAGAATTCCTGGCGGAACCTTAACCTTTCGAGTGAGTGGTTTCCAAGGTTTGTCCATGAAATCGGACATGCTCAGCCCGATATCTTCTTCCGAATACCTCTCCTCCTCCGACCAATACGCATTCCCAATACCATATGTACCTTTGGTCTCAAACAACCAACGGTTGTGATCGAAATCTCCCGTTTGGCTTCTCAACAACATCGACTTGTTATTAGTCGACCTCATTAAGGACATCCTTCGATCAATTTTTGCTCCCTCTTTCTCTCTTCCTCTACTACCGGAAACATCCTCCGTTCCAACTCGTTGTGACTCGGAACCAAAACGACTGGTTTGGTAAGGGACTGGTCCGTCGGGTTTATTGTCGGAGGAGGGACCGCCTGGTTGGTTGTCGGGTGTGGGAGGCATAAATACTGTGTAGTTTATGTATTCATTTTGGCCAGAAAGCTCTCCTGGAGTATCCAAATCATCGTCGCGTGACAAGCTAACAACACGCCCACTGGAGGTCCGGCGGGTGAATTTCATGGCCTGCGGCGGTCGGCCATCGCTTCCTTTAGGTCTGGATGAGTTTGACATGCTGTTTAATTGAAGTTTCTCTCTTACGAAAGCAATTCATTTTCATGAAAATGCAAAACTAAGAATAGCCATTGGCATGTAAATGGTGATTTCATGCATGCATGCATGACTGACTCAGTGGTTGAAGGGAAGGAATGAGCGGTCTCTAATTATGTTTCTAACTTTAGATTTACTGCACCAATCTTCACTCCCTTATTTTCAGCATAGCCTCTTCTTGCTCAAATTAAATAGGGATCGCCCTCCTCCCCACTACATCAACTCAGTTATATATATATAATTATGTATAGTTAACATCATTTAATTTAACCTATAATTATACACCTTAAAAATAAATTTTATAGTTTAACTTATGAGATTGGGAGTATCAAAATGAAGAATTTGTTTAAGTCTCAAGATCGAGGGGACTTAGTAGGGAATGAGTTTGTTAATCCAAGTGAACATGATCAATTACAGAAAAATAGAAAGAGGGACTCAATAGCATAGTTCTTCAGTCCAAAAGTCATTTATGTTAGAATTTGCAATGGACTTACGAACCCACATGAGAAAGAAAGTTAGATCACATACAACTCTAAGTGAGGTTCATCCTAAAATCAATTGGCAATAGGTGGAGTAGCTCACTAGGCTTATATATTAGTCTTCTTTCCTCTCTTTCTCTAATGTGGGACAAACTCTCACTTTATATTTCAACACACTCCCTCACGTGTGACGTTAATTTAAAGCCTAACACGCGACATAATCTATTATTTCAAGGTATTAATAACTAACATAAGAGCAACCTGCTATGATATCATGTTAAATGATTGTTTCACCACAATAACTTAAGGTGTTGTATGAAGCCAACTTAATTAGTTTTATATATTCACTAACACACTCCCTCAAGTGAATTGAAATCGCACAGGCTTATTCTACCTTGTGCTGAATAATAGGTGAGTGGTAGGATTTGAATTCACGACCACTTGATCACAAAGGCCCTGATATTATGTTAGAATTTGCAATGAGCCTACGGGTCTACATGAGAAGAAAAGTTAGACCACATATAAGTCCAAGTGAGGTTCCATCCTAAAATCAATTGATGATAGATAGAGTAGCCCACTAGATTTACATGTTAGTCTTCTTTTCTGTCTTTCTCTAATGTAGGACAAACTCTCACTTTATATTTCAACAATTTATAAGGTTGTTTTCTCAAAATATTACAGTAGGTAACACTTCAAAGCAAACATAGACAATTTTGCAAATTGAGTTTTAAGAGTGCTCAAAAATATTGGTCGTGAAAGTCCAAACTCTTTTGTATGCGTTTGAGACTTTGCTTATAAAAGAAAATGAATTAACGTAAGATTTATTTATTTATTTATTTGGTCAAGAGAGTACTCAAATGAGTTCATACAGAAACCAAATAAATGATATGACCAATGATGTAAAAGTGTTAATGAGTTTAACTCATAAGTTTGATCATGCTGCAGGTGCAACTGAGAAGTCCAACGACACGAGAACAATTTCACTCAATAAATTGATGGGTTCTTTGTAAACTCATGACGAAATCATTCATATATCAGCCGAAAAATGTGAAGAGAATGCATTTCAAGTTAAGGAGGAGGCATCCATCTAAAGAGAAGTTGATAAGGTAGCAGGAAGAAGACGTGGAAAAGCCAAAAGGAGCACTTCATGACAAAAGTCGTGGTTGAGGTGAGGGAGGGGTTTGAGTAAAGACACGCTACCAATGAACAAAAAGGCTACACGAGTGGCATTCACTTGCAAGAGGCTTGGCCAAGTAAGAGCATATTTGTTAAATTTTTATATGATTGGACCTAAATAAACCGAGCACATATAAGCCTAAATGAGGTTCCATCCTAAAATTAATTGATATTAGGAGGAGTAACTTATTAGGCTTATATGCATGCTCAAGACCATATATTCTTTCGATGTGGGACAAAGTCTCACTTATATTTCAACACGCCCCCTCACGTGTGGGCTAATTTACGGCCCAACACGTGCCACAGTTTATCGTGACGAGGTGGTGACGAGTAACTCAAGAGCAACCTGCTCTGATACCATGTTAAATGATACGTGGGTCTCACTAGAACAGTAGCTATACGACAACAATTACTAGAAGGAACAAAGACCCACTTCTCTATTTCGGTACTTTTTCAGTGACGAAGTAAATAAGAACGTTGGTACAGTGAGACGAATAGGAAGAGAAAAACTTTGATGAAGGAATCTAATCAGTCCGAAATAGAGAGTTGAAGGGAAGGAGTTGAGGCGGGAAGGTAAGTCAAAGAACACAAATCGGCTTGGCTCAAAATAAGCTGAGAATCAGACGTTTTAGTTAAAACGAAAACGTAGACATTTTAAGCGTGGAACAGAGTAGGAGCAGGGTTAGTGATACAGATGATCTGGTGCCGAAAGAGATAGGCTTTAAATGAGAGCATGCTGCGCAGATATTAAAGGCTGTGGCTAGGCTATGTCAGTGTATGCTTTTATATGTATAAGTATACACGTTTGCTTAAAAGAAAAGTCTCTGCGCATACGAAGACATTAAATGCTATTCATGTGATCATGTCAGTGTATCCCTTTTTACTTGTATATGTGTACACGTTTGGTTTTTTTTAAAAAAGATAAAGATAAGCTTTAAAGGTTTTAAAAGAGAGTCTGCGCATGAAGACATATCATGTCAGTGAATGCCTTTTATAAGTATATGCGTACATGTTTGTATCTTTAAAGATAATGTACACGTGTTTTTCTTTAAAGGCTAAAACTAGTTTTTCAGACATTATAACACAAGCCCAACACTGCTTTATATATATATATTTATGTAATATATATATGACATTAAAAAAAATTAACTTTGTAGCATAAAAGGTTAATTTTACAAATTTGGTAAATTTGTTTTTTGCTAAATTAATTTGATGTGAAATTTTTTATGGTATGTCCATTTAATCATTTGTTTAATTTTTCACTTCAAATTATGTAAATTATTATTATTATTATTTTATTCATTTAATTCATTAATAATATGTGAATGTGTTTTACATAAAGTGAATTATTATTTGTTATATAAATTTGTTTTATATGTAAAATAAATAATAATAATAATAATAATAATAATAATATATTTATCATTACAAATTGGTTATGTTAATTGGTTTAACACATGATATGTATCTATGTGAATATATATTTGGAATATGTTTCATGTGAATAATTATAAATTATAAAATTTTCTAATTTATGTCATAAGTGATGATTATGAGCTTAGCAAAATTTTTCGATCTTATGATATGGATGGTGATTCTTTTTATAATTTAATTATTCGTATATGTGCCCTAATGTCCTTATTTTTTTATATATACTTCAAGATATGGCAACGAAAAGTATGGTTGGTGATTTGTCCACCAACGAGAAGCTGGATGGCACTAATTATGACATCTGGCATAGGAAGGTTCAGTATCTTCTTAATGAGCGTGAGGTTTTGGAAACCTTGACAAATGACATGACTGAGCCTAAAGAGACTATTGATATTGATAACGACCAGTATCAAATAAATCTGACCGCATACAAGGAATGGTTCAAACGGGATCGTAAGGCACGCTATACTATGTTGTATTGCATGCATGATGATCTCATTGGAGAATTTGAGTCCTGCAAAACTGCTAAAGAAATGTGGGAAAAGCTCAAGATCACGTACGGTCAGACATCCGCTACAAGGCTTCGTACCTTGCATTTAAAGTGGATGCAATATGAGATTGACTCAAGCCGTACTATAGCCGAGCATCTCCGCACTTTGAGTGCGATGGCTCGGGATCTAAAAGCTGGTGGGCGTGAGATTTCTGAAGAAGAACAGGTTCTTAATGTGATTCGTTCCATTCCAAGCAAACCTGATCATTGGGCTAATTTTAAGCTCTTGATGACTCATAGTGAGAACATCAAAACCTTCTCAGAAATTTCAAGGCACCTCGAAATGGAGGAAGAACGTTTGAAGGTTCTTGGTTACTCCAATGTTGCTCTTGTTGCCAAAGTGGTAAAGCCCAAAGGTAATAAGAACAATCGAGGTAAACAACGTAAGAAAGGTAAACGCCATTCTCAAACTTTTGGACCAAAAGGTGGTGTGGTAAAGCAACAAAAGGCCAAGGGTCATGGAGAGAATAAAGTAGCATGACTAAATTGTTACAACTGTGGAAACAAATGTCACTATGCTCGGGATTGTCCTGAGCCAAAGAAGGTACCTACTTTCACTGATTCAATCGAACTATACGTTTGTTCCCATGCATTAGTTGCTAACTCCTTTCCAAATTGGATTATAGATTCAGGAGGAACCAAGCACGTAGTTCGAGATCGAGCTGGTTATGTGGACTTTCATCGATATTCGGTGGGTTCACAAACTGTCTCCTCAAGGAATGGCAGCGAGGAAGACGTCCTCGGAATTGGGACCAATCAACTCAAATTACGTGGAGGGAGTACGTTACTTCTTCATGATATTTGTGTTTTGGGTGTTGTATATGTGCTGAGTTTTCTGGAAAGCAACAGTTGTTGCGATTATTGTTTTTTAGGCAACTTAAAACTCTTTTATGCACAAAAGCCTTCTGAATTTCCTAAACCCAGATCGTAAAGAAATTGAATGTGTGTTGGTTTTATTTTTGTTTGAGATGATTCTGCGTGTGTTTGTATCTGTGTCTGCTATGTTTGCTTGCGTTTTCATGAGATGGGTTGTGCGATTCCATGAGATAGGGTCGGTAGTGGCGAGGCTTACCAGAAAGCGATGGACACCGATGGCAAAGTGAGACGTCACTGGTCGAGGGCAACGTTGAGGACGTGTCGGTGGTAAGGAGCCTTAAGTAGAGGCATGGCTAAAGCAAAAACAGGAGGTAGTGCAAGGCAGCAGTTGGCGGCGGCGTGGAAGTGGTTGAGAATGTGGAGATGTTTATGGAGAAGACGACATGTGCCCATCGTCTTCTGATAATATGTCCATAGAGATTTTCATTTTAATGGTTTTAAACCTTAATTCTATTAAATTTGTTTAATGGAGATTAAATTAGTTTATACTCCTAATAAAATTGAAAAGTGTTTTTTTTCCTATTGTTGAAAATTGTTTTCAAAGGGTAAATTTTATTAGGAACATTTTGAGATTTAGTTTTATTTTTCAAGAGTTGAATTATTAAATTAAATTAATCATCAAATCAATTCCAAAATTAAAGCAACTATTTTTCTTAATTTGATTAAGATTAATAATTATATTGATTCCTAATTAATTTTAAAAAATTAGTTTCTAAAATTAGAATTAATTAGTTTCAATTAGATTGAAATTAATTAATTAGAAAAGTTGTTTCTAAAATTAGAATTAATTATTTTCAATTAGATTGAAATTAATTAATTAGACTTCTTGAAATTAAGAAAAATGTTTTCTTAAATAATTAAGAAAGTTGTTTCTTAATTAAATTTATTTATTTCAATTTGATTGAGATAAATTAAATTTATAATTTTATTTGTTTAGAGAATTATATTTAATTTATTTAGAAATTGTTTCTTTATTTATGAATAATAAGTTTCTTGATTTTAGATAAAGTATTTTTCTTGATTAAAATTTGAAAAGTGTTTTCATTTATTAATTAAGAAAAATATGTTTTCTTTAATATTTTAAAAATAGTTTTCTAATTTATTAGAGAAAGGCTTTCTAATTAGTCAAGAAATAAATCTCTGAATAAATAATATATAATAACATTCTTAATTAAATTTAAAAGTGTTTTATTTAATTTTGAAAGTAGGTTCCTCTTAATTTTAGAAAATAGTTTTCTAATTAAAGAAAAAAAATTTCTAATGAGATTAGAAATAGTAATTTCTAATTATATTAGAAATAGTTTTCTAATTGGATTAGAATATGTTACTTATATAATTTTGAAAAAGAAGTTTTTCTAAATTATAATAAGTAAGAAGAATAATATATTGAAAATTATTTTCAATTAACTTTTATTAAAGGAGTTAAGATAAATGAAAATTGTTTCCAATTGAATTTGAAAATTGTTTTCAAATTAAAATAAATTTCTATTTGGAATAGGAATTAAATTTATTTAGGAATCAATGATTTTAATTTAATTTAATTTTTTTCAAATAATTGGAAATATTATTCTATATTATCAAAATCAATATCTAAAATCGAACGAATCTTGATATTTTATGCATATAATTTGATTATGAGTACATAAGTTGCATACTTTATTTATATATTTGATATATTAAATTGTGTGTTTTATATGTGTAATATTTTACATGCAATTTGATGTTTGATGAGACGAATGAAATTAAATCCCTCGTTAAAATAGTAAGTACACGTAAGAAAGTGATTATTGCTTTCCATTGTTATAAGAATATACAAGAGTTTTATTTATTATCAGGCTTGTTTAGCAAACTCAAGGTTTTTTTTTTCACTCGAATATGTTTAGTCTTATAACAGTGGGTTCTACTTAACTAAATTTGTGTGATTTGGATGAGCAAACTTATAATCACATGAATCTGGAAGCAAGGTTAGGAATAACATATAAGATATGTTTCAGTAAGAGTTGTCACCTGATGGATCTAGGAGTCACATAAGATGTGATTAATGAAGTTATTATCTACCTAATTTAAGTTTAGTTGGTTTGTTGAGTAAACTAAATATCAACTATATTTGAATGGAATCCTTGCCCACTATAAAGAGTAAAGTAATCTTTCCGAATAGTAGCGCGGGCTATTATTTTGAATAAAATAGTGAGTGTAATCAAATATATGATTAAAGTCCTATTCTCATTTGATAGTCATGATATATAATTAATTACTTTTTCTTACATTTATATTTTGTTCTGAGTGGAATTTACCTTGTTTAGTATAATTGACACTAGGAGTTAGTGAACCAAATTTATTAGGAATAAGTTATGTTTGAGAGGAGTTCTCAAAATTAGAAAAGAAAATTTGTATATCCATTATAAAATTTTGCTATAATCCATTTTGAGGATTTGATAAAAAAGTTTTAGAGATAAGTCAAAACCGTATATGTTGGATCCCGTTTCCGGAACCCAACTACTTAAACAAATTCCCTCATACTGATAACGTTGGAGACCTTAGACT
>JANZLH020000428.1:1055820-1070496 GCA_026770325.2 Erythroxylum fimbriatum
AAACTGAAATAAACGAAATGTACAAACAAAAAAGTTCAAATAAACAAACTTTTTTTTTCTGAATTTGAAAATAAAAATAAAAATAAAAATTGAAAACAAACCCATGTAACTTTCTATATTATGAAATTTGTTGCCACTCTACACTAGTTAACATAAAAAATAATCCCTTGTTAGTTAACACCGTCCTGACATTAGTGTTTTCTGGGTGAGTTGTCGTGACAATGTGATTGCACATAGGTTTGCTCGTTGCTTTTTATCTTTTTCTGATTTTCAGTTTTTTGGTTCCCCGCCAGTTTGTATTGTTAACTTTATTTAAATTAATGCATTGATTTTCCCTTAAAAAAACATAAAAAAATGCTCATATATTAAAGAGTAGGCTACAAATTAAATGCTTTATTGGACGAGGACCTCGATAGTCAATACTCATTTTTATGAGGTGCTTACAAACCAACGACGAGATTAGTCATTCGGTCTGTCGGTGGATACCCTGATTTAGGAAAAAAAAAAAAAAACTCATTCGAACGTGCACATTCCATCAAAATTTTCCTATGCACTTACATCATTAATTATTAGATAAAACTAAGTTGTGAATATTGACTGGTTAAGTAAAAGCCATAGGTCACATTCTTCGTGCCTCCGCACTTGGCGTCGAGGCAAATGCCGACAAAGCAGAAGAGGATGGGAATTTTCAGGCCCAAATATAACACCGGAGAAAGAGAAAGGAAGGAGAGACTCAGAATCAGACTCTGACTCAGACTAGACTCAGACTCAGACTCAGACAGCCACATCTCTTTGTCCTAGGAACAGCCACGTGTCATCCCAACGTCCATTCCCCTCTCTCCCTATATATTATCCGACTCAACACAGAACCACAACTACCATTTGCCTTCCACCACCAACTGCCACTTTCCTTTTATCTCCGCGCCCATGGACGCGGCACTGCAGCTCGCCTACGCCGGACTGGAGCCTTCCCGCCTCACCTTACCCACTACTCGCTACTCCTCTCTCAACAGAATTCCGGTTCACAGACGCTCCAACTCCAAACGGGTTTTTGCTGTAGCCACTGAACCTAAGCCCCCACGGAGCCGACCGGCCGAATCATCTTCCCCGCCCAAGTCTCTTAATGGCTCTTCCTCGTCTCCTAATTCAGTAGCTGTTAACGGGGTTTCTTCCAAATCTTCTCCTTCTAAACCTGTCAACGGTGTTTCTACGGTGAGTTTGACCTTTCAGTGTTGTGTTGACTTTCACATTAAATTCTCATTCTCTCTCTCTCTCTGTCTATATATATGTGTGTGTGTTGTGTGTGTTTCATTAGTGTGTCGTTGATGAGTTTCATAACTGAAATGTCTGGTAGAGGATGGGAGAGGTTTCGCAGGAGATTAAAAGAGTGAGGGCCCAGATGGAAGAAAATGAACAGTTGGCCACGCTTATGAGAGGGCTTCGTGGGCAGAACTTAAGAGATGCTCAGTTTGCAGATGACACTGTCCGACTTCGCCTTGTTGAGGTACGGTAACTTTTTAATTTTTATAAATTAGTTGTTTTCTCCTTATTGTCCATTCTATGATAGATTGCTGAAGATTTATGGTTGCTGTTCTCTCCTTTTCTTTTTTAAATCTTTGTTGGCCATATGCAATGCTCGAAACCAGTCCGCTGTTTCTGCCTTTAGACTACAAAACCATGCGATGAAATCCTTTCTACTTTAACTTGGATTTTTGGTGTGCATAATCTGTAATGTTCTCATACAACATTATCTGTTCTAGTTTTTAGGATGATAAATTAAAATTGTATTCAGAAAATGACTACTGCTTCACATGCTATATCATTCCTGTGAAGCTAAGCAAACATAGGTTGTTATGGATGGAGTGATGCTGTTTCATGGTTATATATACCCTCTTCTGAGTCTCAAAGAAACCTTCGGACAATCTTTTCTCTCTTCTGTTCCCCTTTATGTCTTTGGTAATTTATAATTTTATCTTCCGTCTGCTTCTGCACTGCCTTCACAGGTACATGAACTAGCTTACTTGTGTTCATATTTTCAGGTAGATGAAAGCAGTGAGTTCTTACCTCTGGTGTATGATCCTGCTAGTATATCTGCTTACTGGGGAAAACGACCTCGTGCTGTTGCTACACGAATTGTCCAGTTGCTTTCTGTTGCTGGGGGTTTTCTCTCACGTCTTGCTTGGGATTTTGTAAACAAAAGGGTCAAAGAGGTATTGTATTATGCCTGCTTCTTGTTTGATTTTCATCTTTCAATTCAAAAATACATGTGCATTCTTGCATGTGCATTGGTTGTTTGGTAGGTAAAAACTAATTTCCAAATATCTTTTGAAGTTTGATCCCATCTGATTTGACCATAAGTAAATGATAAAAAATATTGAAGGGTACAAAAATTATATGTATTCCTTGTGCAATTAACATTAGCCAGGAGGTTAAAATATATATGTGACAGTTCTATCTGCACAATAACTCATGATAGACAAAAATCCTAACATAGCAACTTGAGGCTTGAATTTTGGGGTCAAGGCTAATATTGTTCATCAATCTTAATTTTGACTGCTAATGAAGGCTCTCTAACAAGAAACAAATGGATTTTCACTTGACTGAATATTTGTAGGGTAATGCAGCCGAAAATGTATTGGGAAGTTTGATTTTGGTTTTCATACATTCCTTCTTAGTTGTTGAACAACACATTACCTAATCATTTTGATTGGTGTATTATGGATTTCAATTTGTAAATGTCAAGAAACCATTAATATGTTGTTGGCTGAGGCTTATTATAGCTTATACGGAAATAAAATTTGGTGTGAGCTTGAAACTTGGCTGTTCTACCATTATATAAACCAATTACCAATGGGTTAACTTTTTGATGGAGCTCAAGATTAGATTGTGTATGAACTCTAACAGAAAACAAATTGAAGGACAATTCATAAGAAACAAGTGCATAAAGTAACATCAATTTGGTACCCCTCCCATAATTTTAATCATATTTCCTCTCTTATTGCTTACTCTTTAAGGCATACAAGTATAACAACTCTTTCACTCAAGTATCACTCAAGTATACACGCATGCCATCGTGTAGAAACACTTTTAGTGTTGGATAGCAATGTTATGATGTTGATGGTTGGAATTGTTCTGAAGCATTCTTAGACTTCACTTATTTGTTTAAATTTTTGTGTTGAATGGTTTCTTGATATGGTGTCAAAACATTAAAACCCCTCGGCAAACTATTAAGAGAATGATTTTGAATCACGGATTGAACCTTCCAAATTGGATTTGGACTCATGGCATTATGTTTTGATATGTTAATGAGATTGTGACATCTCAAAAATGGGAGATATGGATCTTTGACTATGATTATCAGTTCACTGTGTATTTCTTGGGCTTGTGGTTTAATGCCTTAATAACATTGCTGGACTAATTTGGGCTTGAAGCTTTCCGAAGATATCAAATCCTTTATAATTGATAGATCTCAAATTCAAACTACTATCCTTATTTATGGCGATTGTCACTTTTTATGATTTAGATGTTGCTCAACAGTTTAGGCCTTTGACTTGAATGATTTCTTTAGACGTATGATGGCTTTCACTTTAAGAGTCCTCATACTTGTAGCATCTTTCTGGAAATGGAGGATGGTGGCTTTGTCTAGTAACATGTCCCATTTCAATTAGTTATGTTTGAGCATGAGATGCTTAAATGACTTTGCATTGCTTCTGCTAGCATCAGATCTATGAATGCATATTTATGTCATCTTATCATTATCCCATTTTTTGATGACCAGAATGAAGTTACTAGAGCCATTGAGTTGAGGGAAATTATAACCTCATTGGGTCCAGCTTATATTAAACTTGGTCAAGCATTGAGTATTCGACCGGATATATTGTCTCCTGCTGCTATGACCGAGATGCAAAAGCTTTGTGATAAGGTACAATCATACTGTATCCCTTCTTTGCTTTCTTGTGATTATTGCACTTACTATTAACCCATCCTGATTGGTACCTTATTTTATTCATTTATGTCACTAAATATTGATTAAAAGTGTTATGATCCTAATGTTTGACATAACTGAAACGAAAACTTGAAAGATATGAATCTACTGCATTGCCAGCTCTAAACTAATGCATTCATCATCTAGAAAATAAGTAATGTTCATCGTAGTTTCAATCACAGAACATGCTGATACAGGATTGTTTTTCATTCATGGTCTTGTTACTTATATTTTCTGTCCTTTCATATTGTGTTGAACTTGTACATCGTTATGTCTTCATGTTTTCAAAATGATTCATGCCCGCTTGTTGTCAGTGGAGTGATTTGGTTTTGTTTCTTTTGTTGCTTGCATGACAAATGCCTGAATGAATGAAGCTGCTCATGGTTGATATGGATTTTACTCTCTTTTCTTATTAATGTGTTTGGACTTAGAAATCATTTTCACCAAAAGGTGTACTCATGATGATCTATGTATTAAGTTTCTGGTTTAATATTGCTATTTCTTGTCTTCCTTTCCCGTAATTTGGGCTGCTTCCTTTCTGTAGCTGATTTTTTCCTTCTTTTGACTTTGACGATCTGAAGGTGCCGTCATTTCCTGATGATGTAGCAATGGCTCTTGTTGAGGAGGAACTTGGTCAACCGTGGCAGAACGTTTACTCCGAACTTTCTTCTTCCCCAATTGCTGCTGGTAGTCTCAATCTTATGAGATTCTAAGGAGTGTTTCTCTGCAATTGTTTGATTGTTTCAGATTTTAGTAACAGGATTTCTGTGGCAGCTTCTCTTGGACAGGTGTATAAGGGTCGGCTAAAAGAAAATGGAGATCTTGTGGCTGTTAAAGTACAAAGACCTTTTGTTCTTGAGACAGTCACTGTTGATCTTTATATTATTCGGAATCTTGGATTGGCACTCCGCAAGTTTCCCCAGGTGTTTTTTTTGTCAACTAACCAAGGGATAGACACATCTAAAATTTATCTTGACATTCATCTTCTGCAGCTGAAGTAATGTTCTTTGTTATTACTACAGATATCTGTTGATGTTGTTGGATTGGTTGATGAATGGGCATCTCGGTTTTTTGAGGAGCTGGACTATGTTAATGAAGGAGAAAATGGGACACTCTTCGCTGAAATGATGAAGAAGGACCTTCCACAGGTGAGTGGTTACCACTAGTCTTATTTATGGCTCCTGAGTTTTATTCAACTTCCCTTGTCGTCTTAATCATATAAATTTGCTGATATTTATGCATTTAGTTTCAAAATAGTTTTTTAAGAAGCAAAAGAAAATAATAAGGTTCTTTCTCTTTCTCTTGCAAGGATCAGTCACTTATGCAACATTGTGTTTAACACCTCTAATGACATAATTTTTGCCTGACATTGTCATGAAAAATTTTGACGGTGTATCTATTGTGCACATTTATCCTTTGTTTATGCCCAATTCAACACACATTTCTGTGTATTATATTGGGATATTCTTGATGATACTGTTGCAACAATAACCATCTTATACTTTTACTGTATATGCTTCGGTTAAAGCATTCAACATGTCTAAGTATTGCGTTCCAGGTTCTTGTGCCAAAGACATATCATAAATATACCTCAAGAAAGGTTCTTACTACGGGATGGATCGAAGGAGAAAAACTATCACAAAGTACAGAAAGTGATGTTGGAGAGCTTGTCAATGTTGGAGTCATATGCTACCTGAAGCAGGTAATATGCTAACACCACACTCATAATCATTAAATATTGATTTCTTATAAACCATTGTTTTTTTTGATAATATGGTTTGCAGTTTTTGTTATTTAGCCTGGAACATCTATGTTCTCTTTAGTTGATTCTGTGCTGACTTATCTCACTTATTGTTCATGTTGCATTTATCATGCACAATGACTAAGTCCTTGGTTTGCAGTTCGAATGGTTAGATTATTTCTCTTTTGATGGACTCTGCCAATCTCCAATCTATCTCAAACTGTAAAACTTGTCTAGGAATCATGTGAAGATAAGTTACAACTGTTCTGTATAATATGCTCTAGCTTGTATTTGTGCACATGGTCACATTCTTGCGACAAGCAGTTTTTATGAATTCCTATTTCCTAGTTTTTGATTGTGTGTGGTGATACATATCCTTTGGTTTGGATGATCCTCAACTATGCATCTCATTTCTTTATTCACTGGAATGACAGTTACTGGATACTGGATTTTTTCATGCTGACCCTCATCCTGGGAATTTGATCCGCACTCCAGATGGGAAGCTAGCCATACTTGATTTTGGTAACAGTTTACTTCATAAGTGTGTGAAAGATCATCTTTCAACATGGTTAGCAGCATCACTTGCATGTCTGACTTCATTCACTTATCACGGTTGATATATATTTCATACTAGAGTAAGTTAGCAAGCTTTATTAGATAAAGGAATAACTTAAAAGGAGAAATTCAGTATAGCTTCTTTTTCCTTTCATTATGTATGGAGTTTGTATTCAATGTATATTACCAATGAAAATGTTGTTAATTACACCTGAAGGAGGAAACCATGTGAATGAAAATTAAAGCTTAAGAGATCTTGTTCAGATTCTATTCATCAGGTGACATAAATATTGAAATTTGATCTTCAAAATTTGCTAAAAAATATCATGCATAGGGGCATGTTTGTAGGAACACTACTGTTAGAGCCTCATGAACTTTGACTCTCAAGTCTAGTATTGTGAACAGGAAAGGAGTAGCTATATTATGTTTCTCCTTGTTATTGATTTTAGACAATTGTTTCAATGAAATTAATCTTATAAATGCTATGCATGTTTTCTTTTCATTAACTTTCCGCCACTTCAGTTATTGATTTCTGAGGAAGCGGATGCATTGCTCTTCTTGTTTCTTCCTGTCACTATGACAATATTTTTACTTTCACTGTAACAGGTCTAGTTACAAAATTAACAGATGATCAGAAGTATGGGATGATTGAGGCAATTGCTCACCTTATACATCGTGATTATGGAGCGATTGTTAAAGACTTTGTCAAACTTGATTTCATTCCTGAGGGAGTAAATTTGGATCCCATCATGCCAGTCCTAGCTAGGGTATTTGATCAAGCACTTGAAGGTGGAGGAGCAAAAAATATCAACTTTCAGGAGCTAGCATCAGATTTGGCACAGATAACATTTGATTACCCATTCAGGATACCACCTTATTTTGCTCTTATAATAAGAGCAATAGGTGTATTGGAAGGCATAGCTTTGGTTGGTAATCCTGATTTTGCTATTGTTGATGAGGCTTATCCCTATGTTGCGCAGGTATGAGTTTTATGTGACTATAACCTTGTTTTCTGGACATGTGCGAAATTCTCTGCTATGTTTCTGCATATTTTTAAGTTTATAGCCTGCCTTTTATGAAGGATAATTCAGGAAACTTGCAAAATTTTGGGGATTTCTTATATTTTGTCCTATTATCAGAGACTTCTCACTGATGAATCACCTCGCCTAAGGAAGGCTTTGCGCTATACAATTTATGGAAAATCTGATGTATTTGATGCTGAAAGATTCATTGATGTTATGCAAGCTTTTGAGAATTTCATCTCTGCAGCTAAAAGTGGAGGTGGAGAGAATCTGAATGGAAACATGGCTGAACTTGGTATTTTGCAAAGCCCAACTAATTATATGTTGCCCATATTTCCATTTAGTGCATCTCATCCACCGCAGCCTATTCGAACAAGGGCAGCCTTAGCATTTCTGCTTTCTGACAAAGGGAACTTTTTTAGAGAGTTTCTTCTGGATGAGGTATCAGGATTGCTGATATTATAGTTCTACTGACATATTCTCATGTGACTTCTGTGTCCCATATTCCAACTATTTTATGTGGCACAGATTGTTAAAGGCATTGATGCTGTTTCAAGGGAACAGTTGGTACAAATAATGGCAGTTCTTGGAGTTGGAAACGCTACCCCTGTTTTTAGCATGGTTCCTGGGATCTTTAGACCTTCTACCCTGTTGCCCACAATAACTGAGGAAGATAGAGTTATCTTAAACAACGTAGAAAAAGTTGTTCAATTCTTAACCGAAGGAAGTTCAATATCAAGGACATCAAACCAGGTACGTGCATTTGTATTGAACTAAGAAACTTGGAACTCCACATTCTAGGTGCCTTCATATTTTCTTGAAGGTGTAATAACTAGTCTTTAGTTGCGTTCCCATAAAGATTGTATCTTATGGTTTCTTCCTTCTTCTACATGGCCATGCACAGGATATAAATGTTGTTCAGATTGTGCAAGAACTTCTGCCTGTTTTGCCAGGCATAACGGCCACAGTGCTCCCAGAAGTGATTAGTCGGCTCGCTTCTCGGAGAGCAGCTCGCTTCATACGAGATGCACTTTTGCAGCGTTAAGAACTGCTTCTGCTGTTCTTTTCGATGGACATTAAGAACTGCTTCAGAAATTCAAATTTGCCTAAATCTGTTAGCACATTGAAGCAGTTTTATACATCCCAATCTCAGTTGTAGAAAATTTCCCGAGTGGAGCTTTTCACTTTGGTCCTTTTAATCTGTTCAATTTTCTCCTCCCAGAATCAAGAGGTGTTAACAAACGTGAGAAGGGGAGAAGGAGAGCAGTAACGATAGTGGCGGTGCCTAGAGGTGGCTGTGTTTGGTGAGGGGGCTGTGTTGTTAGCAATTTTGTTCAACGCGTCATTAATGTCTAAGGTGTATTTATGGAGTAACATTTACTTTTAAACTATAATACAAAATATATTCCACTTAATCAATGTATAGAAAATCTGCAGTAGTCCTTTTGACGATCAGAATCATTAATTTTAAGTTATTTAATACCTTAGGCTTGTTTGCATGGCCAGTAGCGAAGCTACATTTGCCCACCTTCAATTTTGTTTTTAAAAGAAGATATATATGTATATAGAGGTTGCCCACCTTAAAAGAATGTCGTTGTCCATGGTGAATTGGATTAAAATATATATATATATATAGATACCTTGTTCTCCTGAAACAAATTCCTGACTTCGCCACTGTGCATGGCCATGCTAGAGTTCTGAAGTGTTTCTTTAATTTTTAGGCGTGTTTAAGAGTTACCAATTAAGAAATTAATGCCATGACAAAAAAGTTACGAGACATTCAATCCATAAATAAATAAAAATTTAAACAAAAGATAAATCTGAAATTTTGATTTTCATGACTAATTAAGTAAAACATTTAGGAAGAAAAGAACACACTATTTTATTCCTTTTCAACTAGAGAAGGTGAAGCTCAATTATTGGAGACTCTGGAAATCTAGGGAGATTTTGATTTGTGGAGACCGATGGGGACAAACCAATCCAAGCATCAATTGAGGTGTTACAACAAGGTGCTCAGAAATGGTGAACCGCTCTTGTGGGATTTTTTTTTTTGGGAGAAGAGATTAGCTTTTCTAGTTGTTAACAAGTGGGCTAATGCTATATGGTGGCCTAAGGGATTATTGAACACGATGATAAATGAAGATAAATTATTTGTCTTCCAGTTCAACACTAAAAGAATGCACAGAAAGTGCTAGAAGTTGGGCCTTGGCACATAATGGGACATCCAATTCTGATTAAGAAGTGGCAGCCTGGAGTTACCTTGAACAGAAATAGGATTACCTCCTTATCGTTATGGGTTAATATTCACAAGGTTCCTTTGGAGTATTCGTTTACGAAAGGGATGAGTTACATTGCAAGTGAGATAGGCAAAACTTTAGGACTTGACGAGAATACGACCTTATTGAAGCGGATTGGGTTTGCTAGAGTTTATATTGATGTAGATATATCGGACCGGTCAAACCGGTGACCAATAAGGCCTCCGGTTCGATGATTGATCCGGGTTTCAAAACACTGATTGTGAGGATGAAACTTGTATAAATCTTTAAGATCTTGGATATGATACATAATAGTCAAATTTACTAAATAGTTCACATAACAGAATTTAGTGTTTGTGAATAGATTGAATAGAGAAAGACGGCTCGTATTTGACAAATTTCGAGCAACCTCCAACCTTTAAAATGAGTTAAAAGACGAAATAACATGCTGTGCTCTGCTTAATAAACACATTATTCTTGTCTCAAACACACGTTAGGAACCAAAAGATTAAAATAATTTAAATTAGTTTTTACCTTTTTAAGTACATCATTCACACAACCTTAATACCTTGTGTACCAATAAACGGCGTGTCTAAGTCTATGAATTGGGCTTTATGTAACTTCTATGTTTTGGCGTTGTCACATATATACCATCAACTACACTTGGGATTTGCAAGCAAGCTATCCTGTGCATAAGTGGACATCAAAGTTATGGAGACTTCCTCCTATTCTTTCTTTCTCTTGTCTGCAAGGAGTGGGATAGTAATAATAACCATTTCCTGAACAAGTACATCACCAGAATCTCAATCTTTGTATTCAAGATTCATTTTCCAACTCTCCCAGATCAAGAAAAAGATGTTTATTATGTACAAATTTAGTTAAATGCACAATTTTCTGTTCACGCTGTCAAAGAAACTAGTCTCAAGAAAAAAGTGGCAGTCTCTGCTCTCCGGAGGCATATTGAATAATACTTCTCTTAAGCGGCGGTATATGGTGTGCAGCATGAAGTGCAGCAGCTCTTACTATATTTAGAGGCCCAAAATCAACTGAGTATGCCTTCTGAAAGCCATCCAGAATTGCCATCATTGAAACATTTGAAGGTTTCCTCTCTGCTTCATATTTTTTCAACAGTGATATCTGCATAAGTCAAACAAGTGTTTCCTGCTTGTCAAACTTTATCATCAAAGAAAATGAAGCAGACCAGATTATTTGAGAGGAAGTTATAGCCTCTCTCTTCTTCTCTTGTTTATTTTTTTCCCCTTATAATTTTGCTTTCATTTTCAGAGTGCTAGTTGTTAGTCATCTTCCAAAACTCTGCTGCCAAAATAGCAGGATAAAAGCCCTAAACCAGTCAAATGCTTTGCACTTTCTGGATGATACGATAACAAAAATATCTCAAATGAAAAGTGACCAACTCTATTAATTTCAAAATTATATTCGTTCTCAAACATGTGATTTCTGAGGGCGATTAATACCACTTATTAAACAGAAATTATCAACATAAACAGAGATGACTATGACACGAAACTTATATACAGAAAACATACAAAGATGAGGTCGGAATAAAGAAATTCTCACTTGCACGGATTATTTAATAGTAAAAAGAAAAAGAAACGCATGATAATCCATGAAATTCGAAGCAGAACTAAAAGATTCATCAGATAGATTACCTCCCCAATGTCCATGCCTGTGGCAATGCCCTCAGCAATGATTTTAGAAAGGCTCGATGCATCTCCAAAACCCAAATTAACTCCTTGACCAGCTAAAGGATGAACGCTGTGTGCTGCATCACCAATCAGAACAGTGCGTTTTGATGCATAGTGATTAGCATGTTTTAAAGATAATGGAAAGACCATTCTTGAAGAAGCCAGCTTGACCACTTTGGGAGGAATTTCAAATGACTGGATAGTCGATAATGTTACATTTCGTCTAGGCCATGAAAACAAGTCAGCGATATCTAAAACACTAGACTTAGGATGAGGACCGTATCCATAATCCAAAGCGTGATTTACAGCTTTGACAAAATCATCCTCATTCATTGTTTTGTGATCTGAAGACTCCTTTGGACTCATAGTCCAAACGATATTGCTGAACCTGTCCCCCATTGGCAGAAGTGCAATAGGACCAGATGGAAGAAATCTTTGCCATGCACACCGATTCTCCACAAGATGCTCTACAGTGCATATGACTGCATTCTGAGAGTAGTTCCACCCAGTTGTTTTAAATCCCGCCAACTCCCTAACCTGTGACTTAGATCCATCAGCTCCAACCTGCAATCAAGGTAATATAACTTGAAAGTGACCAATATGCTATGAAAGAATTTTCTGGTAGGTCTTCGCCTAGCTAAAGAACAGTTTTGGGTTAACAAACAAACCAGTACCAGAATTTCATTAGAGAATGCAAGTTAATTACCACCAGTTTTGCATATAAGCTGCTGCCATCACTCAGTTCTAGCTTTGCTAGATCTCCCCTAGCATACATTGCCTCCATGGATGAAGCTTTGTCCAATCCTGATGATGAAGAACTTGAACATAGAGACATTGAAGCTAATCGAGAATGATAAATTGTCTTCTGGAAATCCGTGTCCTGTAGGTTTAACACCTCAGTATGATGAACTATAGAAAGAACATCAAATGAAAAAAAATCAGGAAAGGAGAGGGTGAGAGGATATGTAGAGGACTTTGGAGAAAGGATTTTTTTTCTTCACTCAATTTACTCATTTGAAGTAAACAGACCTATGTAGGAAATATGAAAACAGGTGCAGAAAAGAGCGCATTGTCAATATGATTATCATCATCACTATCATAAATATCATAATTCTTTAACTGATTTCATTTATTCTTCCAGAAAAAAGAAAGGAAATAGAAAAAGAAGCGAAACAACATACAATCCCCTTGCCCATTGCTTGCAAAAGAAGAAAGGAAAAGGGACAAAAAAAAGAAATATGAAAATGCCAAAATGAATCTAGACTTAGAAGCACTGAAACGCTTTTATTCTTTCGAAAATTAATAGATTTCATTATAAGAAAATATATACAATCTAGAGTACAAAACTAGTATAAATCCATAGAATCTAGATTACAGAAAATTATGGTTCCTAGTAATCGTCTACATCTTGAGATCGAGGGCACTTGCGAGACCACTTAGTCCAATATTACTCCGATCCCCATCTGCTCTTCACGTTACTTGTCAGATTTGCAGCTATTCCTCTAGTTAACATGGCCAATCTGCAATGTAGGAAGATGGCCTGAAAAACCATCTCACTGCTTCTACTTTCTTGTTTGAATACTCTGAAATTGAGCTCTTTCCATACGTAGTACACCAAGGCTACCCAACTTAACCTAATAACTTTGAGATCAACCGCATCATGCACTCTAATTTTCCCCAGCCAATCAATAGCTTCACTCCAAGAATCCGTTGGTTGAACCAAGTTGAGTATATTTTGCAACCGATTCCAAACTTGTCTGGTATACCTGCATCTAATCATGAGGTGTTCCAAACTTTCCAGATCCTCATTACATAACTCAGTTCAAATTGCTAATGGAGAACCTGATCTTATCCCTTGTAAGCACTCCATTGATTCCCAAGAAGCACTGAAACGTTGTACCATCACCCAAATTTTTATGCCAAAAGATTTGGCAAACTAGCTCAACTTTTATTCCCTAAGGAGTTTTGGACATTATTGGAAATTAAAATTGAGGTTTTATTCCAATATCTATGAAATTTGTTGGGAACTTCAGTATTATCATAACTTCCTTACTGATGTCCTAGGAGACCACTTAAGTGATGTTATGGGTATCTACCCATTAGATCATATTAAGAAGTCGAGAAAAAATGACTGAGGCAAGTATGCACGGGTACTTGATATGATCAAAGTATTGCTAGGTCTTTGGGGTGTTTTAACATGCTTTTTGCATGTAAACCTTGAGTTAAAAGGGTTAATCCAACATCTTTCTTTCATCAAAAGCTGAGGTCAAAAAATGTGTTCCACCCATGATACTATAGTCCAATTCCTAAGGCATTGAAAGCATCACAGCTTCACCATAAGTTTGTCCTTCACTTTGAATGCAAGCGTAGTATTTCAATTCCTAGCAAAAGATTCAATCTCATAAAAATGAGTAGGGAGACTTCACAAGTACGTACACCTTTTCCTTAGGCATACATCAAGTGTTGACAAGATATTAGATGGATCTTGTGTTTATAACTAAAATCATGAGTTTGATCCAACAAAGGACAAGGATAACCATCTTGTTAGTCCTAGACTAGCATGATGTTATCCTAAATGTTGGCTTACATGTACCTTGCACAATAGGTAATAATTTTCATTTGTTTTTGTGAAAGTTACTTTAGGTGATTTTGCCATCAAGTGTACGTCCACATACACAAAGCCACTAAATATTAATATTTACTATTAGGCTAGCGTATCAAACATAATCACGAGATCCCTATTTACAAAGAACATTTCTTTGATAATAATCACATTATTAAATAGGAAACTAGAGTATTCTATGAAATACTTCTACAATAAATATGTGAGATCTTCAAAACTCCATCTTAAACTATTAAGGGGATACTTCTCGTTTCCAATATGCATTTGAATTTTTTGAAATATATCCATCTACAATCAACAAAAGATAATTTTCTTTTCCTTTTCTTTCTCAAAACACAAGGAAGATTCTATATTCCATATTCTATGTTTTATTTTTATTTCTCTTTTTATTGTGGAGAAACCTTACAACTCAAAAAGAAGACTTCATTTGATGTCGAGCCATTGTGATGAGACAACGCCACGAGAATAAAGATTATGCAAGGGAGTTAGAGACAAGATTGGTACTAGAGGTCGAATTGAGATCTCTAATGGCAAGATAAAATCTTGGCAAATGAGGGTCAATGATATAAATCTGGACTTACCAAAGAGAATAACTTAGATCTGAGACGAATGAAAGGATAAACGTATTTGGAGAATGGTTGTTGGGGAAGGGCAATGAAGAAAACAGGTCTAGCAAGGATGAAGATTGGTTGATAAACACAACAAGAAGGACAAAAAATGGCAACACAATTAAGGTCATTAGTAAGCCTTTGGATAGAGATTAGATTGGCTGATAATTTTGGTACATGT
>JANZLH020000428.1:1077047-1092618 GCA_026770325.2 Erythroxylum fimbriatum
GTCCCAAATCTCCTTTGCAGTGGTTAAAAGCATGCACGTATCACTTATTGAAGGTTCCATGGAATCCCACAACCATGACATGATCATGGAATCCTCTTCTTCCCGTGTTTCTGTTGCTGAATTCCCTGTTGCTGGTCCTAATCTTAGCAGATGATCAAGCTGCCCTTTCCCTTTGAGATAGGTGCCAACAAGAAGTGACCACTTGAGGTAATTCTTGCCATTAAGTCTGTTGGAGGCACGAACATTTTGTAGTTCCCCAATTTTCTGGACAGAGACAGATTTATCTGGGCTGGAAATAATGGTTTGAGAAGTTCCAGAATTTGTCATGATGAAAGAAGGGGAAAGATTGGAAAATAGGGTAAAATAATAGTTATTTATGGATTGAGAAATCTGACAAGAATGAGCAGCAATGAAGGCTATGCCGAGAAAAACAAAGAATACTTCCAGAAAACCTTAAGGCTCTGATACCATGTTGAGATTTCCAGGAAGACTTCTATATCTTTAATATATAATACACGGATGCATATATAACTTAATTAGCAGGAAAATAGGTATCAATCTAAACTAAACTGTATCTAGGAGTCTATAGCAGAAATCCCTTGATTATAGGGATTTCTATTTCTAATAATCTTACCCCATAAGATTGATCTTATCTAATCTATATCTTCAACATCAATCATCAATTTCTGCCACATCTCCTCTTTCCTTATGAGAAAACCTCTTTGACAAAGGGTAGTGGCTTTCTTCCTAAAATCCGATATTTGGCTTCATCCTATTATTGATTCAACTACAAGAAAAACACAAACCCCATCATTTTCTTCCCTTTTCTCATGTCAAACACTATCATTCGAATAGTCCCAATCATCTTCATAATATAGGTCCAATTCTTGCCACAGGGTTACAAGTTAACTTTGCGATCTCCTTGTTTGGCCTTCCATCGCTTTGTTTTTAGTTAGAAAAATTAAGAAGTCTAAACACATACATCTTTCACTCTTGGCAAAAACAAATGGGGTTTTCTAATTGCAGGTTCCATTAAATTAATCAACAAAGCTGTGATCAAACAATTTCAGACCTTCATATTGCCATTTTTGGATCATATGAAGCTAGCCTTGTTAACTCTCCAATCAAATGGCTGAATTTTCCTCTGCCATCAATGGTCAATTTTCTTGTTTACTCCCATTCCAAGTATTCTAGCTATTAACTTGTGATTCAACAATTTGAAAAGGCAAGTTCAAGCCAAGAAGATCACAGCTGCATTGTGCATATCACAGCATTGGGATTAGTCACACTCAAACTATTGAAATCATTGCTGGAGGATGAGGAGTTTCTCCTTTGATCGCTCATCGCCAAACGATAATCCATTTAAGACTAATTTGAATGAAGAAAGAAGAAAATATTGTAAAAGAGACGTGGCACTAATACCTTGAAAAAAGAGGAAAATGTAATTCTTCCTTGATTTTTCTGTAAATAGTATAAAGAATATATACGAAGTACAACCCTAATCACCTCCTTAAATCAAAGAGAATCCATTTATTATCTAAGCAATAAAATCCCATTAATTTAGCCACTAATTTATAGAATATAAGCCAGTTATCTCTAGAATATTAGCTAATTATCTCTAGAATATCAACAAGAACTATTACAAAAAATATCATAACTTATTAGCTATTACAAATTCAAATAGAGAATTCACATAAACGTACAGGATTAATTACCTCAATACGTGCCAATAGAGAACCATGAAGCACTTTATTCTCCACTACACACCTAAAGCATGAATCCAAGTTAACATCATCTAAGTGAAAGAAGGCATACTAAAAATTGATATTGGTGCGTATCACACATCCATACTCACCCTAAATTTTCTTTGTTTACATCTCTTGCATCATATTTGGTGTATCCTAAGCCAGTGTAATCCCAAACCTACATAAAAAGATCAACTATAAGTACCAATTAGTCCAGGACTGACAATGTTCTCAGATCAAGGCATATGAACTCAAAAGATGGGTGTTAAATTTCAAGCACAAGAACATGTTTAACCAATTTTAAAATTTTGGATGTCTTGGTTAGCAAAATTTTGCGCGAGGAAAATACAAACATAAAAGAGGGAAAGAAAAGCATGGTCAATGTCCACCAATAATGAGTGCAATAGAAATCTCAGTTCTTTCAAAAGTCAACAAATTTCAGTTTCCAATTTCACCATCCATATGAATAACAAGCAAATAATTTCCTCATAGGCATCTCCATAAAACCAACCTTGCTGCTAATCAAACAACACTATCTAATTGAGTAGTCATATCCAATGCATTTCTACTCAATCAAAACATGACAATGTTAGAGACCAGTTCTCTAACAGTAGCTCAACCCACTTACTTCTGCCCTGCACTACAATTCAGTACCCAAACAATCACAGAACAATGCACACAGTAACAGTGAAATGAGAACAATTAAAGAAGACGAAGAATGGAAGGGATAGAAGTCAAATATTATTCTGGAGCTAGACTTTGAGGGCTAGCCTATCCTCCCTACAACCGAGACTCAGATTATCATAATCGAATACCCAATCATTCTCCCTTAACAAACATATATTCCCCCCCTTAACTAATTCCTAACTGAATCGTTATTCTCTCCCACTCCCCATTTTACCCCTGCATAAATTGCCTCATTGCCTGGTTTATTTTCTGCCCTGCCTCCCCTCTTCTTGCTGTACTTCTGCTGAAATCTTGTCTCAACAGACAATAAGAATTCACATAATCAATTCCATTTTACTCAAATAGTTGCTAGCCAAATCTTCTGCTTTCAAAGATTATGAAGATCAAGATCCTCTACTACCTAGCTTCCCGTGAAGAAGAATTAGCTTTAAATGGAAAAATTTACACCTAATTTAAATAACATGAACTAGAATCGCATCATGAAAACAAATTCAAATCAGAAATATCGGATCTATCTACAGATAAATCACTGCATTCAGCTTTTGCCTTGATATGCATTATTCCCACTGTTAACTCCAAAAAAGAAATTCATAAAACGTAATCATGTCCAAAACTCACTCAAATCCAACAAGAACAAGCTACCATGTTTCCTTGAAATCAAAACTCCAACATCTAATCATCTTTTAACTTTACATTTATTTCCCAGCTCTAGGCTTATGCTCTTTTTAAAACGTAATCTCCTAACAGTGCTAGCTCCATTTTCATTTTCATCTATGAATTATCATGAGCCTATCAAACAATCTAAAATAGTGTTTATTCATCTAGAAGGGATAGCATTAGTATCATATATATGACAGACCCGATCCAAATAAAGTAATGTTTTCAATATCTGCACTTCCTATTGATGATTTCATTGTTTCCAGTTTTGCACTTGTACAGGATTTTCATTTCCAAGCTCTCAGCTCTATAGTTCAATCTGTTACTAAATTTTAGTCTGACTAAGTTGCTTGAACATGAAAGACAAAATAAAAAGAGACAATAAAGAGAATGAGAGGATGGAAACTAACAGATAGCAATTGGTTCATAATTCCATGGAATTAAATATGAATTTGCAACAATATCTCTATTTAATCATTCAAGTAACTAAAATGTGATAAAAATACCAAAGAAGTTATGTTTGCCCAATATGCATTAAAAAATCAACAAATCTCACCTGCATCTTATCAAAATATGCATAGCGATGTTGTTGAACATACTGCCAAGCACCAACATCTGCAAATATTTTATTGAAAGCTATTGTTAGTTCTATTTCCAGGTTAACAAACTACATTACTTTGAACTTATTTCAACAAAGAGCTTCAAGTTAACAAATAAAACAAAATTTCATTAGAAGAAATGCCTTCTAAGTTTTGAAATGTAACTAGGAATTAATTTCTTGCGAGTCAACAAGAAAGGAAAGACAACATCATATCTGAAAATTAAGGTTTCCATAAAAAAGAAAACGGAATGTCTTAGTGTTCAACATAATTAAATTAGATAGCTTTTAGTAGCTTAAGTCTAAGAATACTTCAATCAGATGAAATGTAAAGCTCGTTTGACTATGTGATGATCGTTGTATTACTCAAGCAGTTGAACACTTTGACGATCAATTTCACAATTATAGCATCAATTTTTCTCCAATGTGTTAATCTTATGTTTTAATTCATCAAAAGCCACCATGCTATATATGCCTTAAATCACTAATACTTAGCACATAGCTAACATTATTGCCAATGTTGAGTGGTCTCTCATTGCTATTAATGAAACCCAAGCACTAAATCTGAATTCCACATCCTTCAGCTAGAAATATTTAAAATCCACTCTCATCATTAATTGAATATAACTTGTAATTTTTATGAACTTATCAACTTCGCCCACAATTTTAGCATAACAAAGAATTGATATTTGAGTTCCCTAGTCACAACACCACTTCAATGACAATTCCAAGCATTTAAAGCTAGCTAAACCAGATGATTAAAACATAAGGAGGTAAATACCTTTGAGGAACGATATAGATGTTGGTGTCACAGTGCTGACTCTTGGATCTGGGGGATCTTCATTCTTGATGGATAGCTTACGCCCCAATGCGGGGTTGCTATCAATGATGGCAACACTCAAATGCTTTGTTAGCAGCTTGGTTGCTGAAATGTTATCATCAAGCTTCATAAGTTCAAAATTCCTACTGAAGATGTGCTTGATCTTCCAGTTATAATAGAATATAATCTTTCATTAGTTGAATTGAAGATAATTAAAGTAGCCGCAACAATTAATACTAAGTACTCTATAACCTATTCAAGGAACAACAGCAAAAACACAAAACCAATAAGATAATCAACAATATACCTAGTGAACAGGCGAGAGACATTCCAACCATGCCTCCTCCGACAATAGCAATGTCATAAGGGTGAACATTAGTAGTAAAGCTCTGGTTTTCCTTGCACTCCTAGGAAGACAAAGAACAAAGAAGATAGGTGTTTAAAGGATTTCACTGTTACGAGAAATAATTGAGAATAACAAAAAGGAACAGCAAGATTAGGGACAAACATAACTAGAGCTAAAGTAGGACCATTTTTTTCTACATATAAACTAATAGAAGGAACAATATAGAAGTGCCTACGAAGCAATTGACAGTCCAGTACATTAGCTAGTCCCACAAGGTCCCCGAGGAACAAGCCCCAAGTTGTATATATTAGCAGTTAACAGCGAAAATGAGGACCAAAAAAAGCTCCGAAGCAACTAAAAGAAAAGGGGCATAAAGCAAGAGAAAGAGAAACAAAAGAATTTGTGAGAGGAGCAGCGACAAACGCATCCTAGCACTGATAAATGCAAGACGACGAGCAGGAGGGACAACAGTAAATCTCATTATCAAGGCATATAATGGAAGAGAAAGACAATGGGCGTGCCCAGGGCATAAAATCCAACCAACCATTGTGAGAAAGAGAGAGAGGGTACTAAAAAGGACAACTAAGAGATTAAGATTACATGGTTATTTAATTGGGTTGTAGAAACAGCACTAGATGATCTTGAAGCGGCACCACTACACAAGTTCCTCCGCCATAAAATCCATCCGCCTGGAAGCTTCCTGGCAATTCCCCTGCTTGCAAAAATCATATCTGATAATCAAAATGACAGAAAGAAAAAGAAAGGAAGCAATTTCATCTCTTTACAAAGAGGAAGGTGCGCTCATTTGCTCGGGAAAGAAGTCATAAGAATAAGAGTTGGATGGCGATTTGTACCTGTTCATTATTTGTTAAAGAAGAGTAGCGTTGCGAAGAGAAGAGAAGTGAAAAGTGAAGAGTGAAGAGCGAAGGGCGAAATTGGATCAACGATAGGTTATGTATGGAATGGATTCGGAAGGACTTGGTTGAATTTATTATAAAAATTGAAGGATGTATTCTAATCAATTTAAAACTCCAGGGACTAAATTTAACTTAAATCATATACTGGAGATTCTAACTGGAATTGGTGTCGTGTCACGCATTGGCATTATTACGAATACGACCTTGGTTTATTTTAAATGCCAACTTGACTAAGATTGAAAATAACTTTACATTTTGGCCAGTTAGCATGCCACTGCCAATTTGCCACGAAATGAAATAGTTGATGAATGAAAGTAAAGGCCAAGCAAAGCAATTGTTGGAATGATAACAATTTCTCTCTCCCAGAACCAGAAACCAACCATACAATAAAACCCCTTTTTGCTTAGAGAAACATGGAATCGATTACCTCTTTTACACAAATATCACAATTTCACCATCCTATCCTATGAAACAATCTTTGTTACCTATTTTTGGATCTTTTGACAGCTAATTTGATCTAAACATCCCACAACATATCACTCAATGATTCTGATTTCTCCCTTTCTTTGACCTGTTCTTCTCTTGCATCTTCTTTTTCTTTGCATCAGCAGTAATCCAATTATAATCAGGAGGAATAGCAAAAGGGTCTTGAACATTTTCTATCTTGCTGCTGGAACCACCATTTGATGAGCTAGGGCGATGGTAAGGAGCTTTTATCCACTGAAACCAAGACGAAGCAGAAGACTGCGCCACAGCTGGGCTTTCTCGTCCTACAGCAGTAGGGCTTGACGGCGGAGTTGCAAATTCATCCAATGGCTGTAATTCTTCAAACTTTGTGAATGTAACCAATACTCTGATGGTAGGAACCACTGGGATAGCTGCCTGGATAAATCGAACAATCTAACCATTACGTCAAGAAATAGCTCAAATAATAAACAAGCTTTAGATCATTTGAGTTTCTTGCTTTTTATTGGCTGTAAATGTGTTAAGAAGTGTCAAAGCTGATACATTTCCAGATGTTAGGCTTCTATCATATTAACATATGTTGACATACCTTGGTCATGAACTAGGGCAAGAGGTGACTGGTTGACGATAGGTGCTAACTCGTCTGGTACTAGGACGATAGGTAAACCAGTTGAAAAGTGTAACTTTTGGGTGCAAATGTTACAAGAAAAAAACTCACCGCATGGTTTGTGAATATGCATGCGATTGTTTTAGGTTACATCCTCATATACCAGCTATAATGAAGTTGCATACTATTGAACAAACTATCCCTATCCAATTCAAATCAGTTGGCTCACTGAAACCTCATTGAGAGTGCTACGTATTCTTCTCAGATGATCCGTAAACGACGATGGAAGAGGGTACTTAGTTTGCAGTTCTTTCACTTACTACAGTTTTCTACTTAAATCCTTCAATTTTTTCCCCCAAAGTAATCAGTATCACAATTTCAACAGTACAGGACTCTGATGGAAACAAATATCAAGGACCGGAAGAGATGGGTCAATCATGAGAAGTTAGAAATTTCATATTTTATTAATTAGTTCAAAGACAGAAAAGAAATACCTTTTTATCCAATCCGTAGTGAAATTGGACTTCGTTGACTTTTTATCCATAGTCAAATTACATAGTAAATAGGAGTTGACTAGAAAAACAATGGAAGAGGGCTGAAAAATGGATTACGCTAAGTGTGTTTCATATGAAACCAGCGTCTACTTCAGCATTTTAGAAGTCAAATGCACCCACGTACAAGAACTAATTAGCTGTCCCTATACTGAAATTAGATCCAAGAAGCTTAAAATGGTTTCATGAGACTTCTAATAATAAGGCTGACAAATAGTCCCGGTACACTATATTCAGTATCACATATGATTTTACTCAAGTTAAAAGGCAATATTCAATCTTAAGGGTATCAAACTAGATCAATACTGAAAGGGACCGTAAATTCAAGAAGCTGTGCTAAATTATCAACTCATGCAAAACCTGAATTGGAGGAATAGTTAAAAGATTAAATTTTACCCAAAAAAAGTTATTCTGAACCCTACCATTGAGAATACCATCACAACCAACACAGACAAGATCGTTTTCTAAGTCAGTCACGAACAATCTATTTCGAATAGAAGATTAAATTTGCACTAAATAGCATATTACCATTAGTTGCATGTTTACGAACCAAATTTCCTTAAAGTACCATAACAATGATTGGCCTCACCCATTAAAGAAATAGGAAACCAGCAATCATTGGTTAAATCATATTTGTCAAGCAAGAAATTCATTTCTTCAAATTACTAATATCACTCCATGCACATATTAATTGTATAAATGAAGCAAGTACATGCAAAAGCACACGTTAAGCAATATTGTTGAATGACAATAAAAGTTTCCTATCTGGCTCCATTTTCTTTCCACACCCTCCTAACAAATTCCTCCTACATTTGATCCCCTCAGCCAGAAGGACCACTTGACACTGCAAACACATTTCTAGTTTCATACAGTTGAAATAATAAGGATTGATGACTCATTTAGTGTTAAATCTTTTTGAATTTTTTCACATCAGTGTCAAACCTTTCAATATTTTCAATCAAGTTTCAAGCCTTTCTAAAATGTATCTTTTTAGTTAAAAACATTTTTTCCATAAAAAAACAAGATAACATGCAAGTTAAAGATGGGGGAGTTTGATATCACAAGATGTCATGAGCTTTTGCTAGTACATCTTTTTGTTTATGAATTTCTATTAAGTCTCCCTAAACCCTATGGCAAACCCACTAAAATTTCTTCCAAAATTAGTACATATACATACCCCAAACATTCAGATACAGTATTCTGTTTTCTAAAGAAATGTCATATCAGTTAAACACTGAACAGATCAATGGCTCGAGAGTTGATTACTGAATTCCCTCCAAAAAATTTTAAAAAAGTGGAGAAAGAACAATCCAAAGCTTGCCAACCCACAGTTTCATCCCAGACTAGAGACTCACAAATTCTGCAATCACATCTCTTTGTGTGTGTCTCTTCTTCTGTCTATGTGTATCTCTTTTCCCAACAAAGATAATTACTAAATGACGTAAGAAGAGAACTAGAGGAATGGATAATAAACAGAAAAACCATTAACACTGGTATAGCTAAAGATTTGTAATGCACAATGCCTTGAATAAAACAGGAACACCGCATTAATTCAGCAATCAAAATGTGATCTCGCTGGGAAACCGTCGCTGACTGGAGTTGTTTATATGAATCTCAAGAGTCCTAATTAGCTCCTTCAACATGCAAACAGGGTTGTGGATTCGACCAGGCTTGAGTCCTTACACAAAGCATGGAAAGTTTGAAAGTCCTAAAGAGTGAAATATACATACATATGTCTAGACAGTGAAAATATAGAAGTCAATGGCCATGGACAAATAATGTATATAGATAATAGATAACGTTACGGATGGTCAAAAGTTGCAGAAAGACCTAAAACCAAGAAGCCTTCCATACTAGGGGCTTAAGGTACTTCACTATCACTGCCAAATTAGTTTTTGCGCATGTTTTCCCGCTAAGGATCTCTAGTTTTAACCACCATCATTGGTAATTCAACAAAGGATCAGGTATCTTCATCCCCCAGAAGAAAGAAAGAGGAGTCTGTAGGAAAAGATTATTCTCTGATTTCCACTCAAGGCAAAAAATCAATAATATCAACTATTTGAAGTTGAAGAAATATCAGCCTGACCAGACACCACAACCAGAGTACGATGACAACTGACAACTATGGACCGGAAAATGCCCACATCTGAAGATTTTGACCTAACTAGCCTCGCATCATTATGACACTTTATAAAGAACACTCGTTTTCACTAACTGTCAGACACATCTAAACCCACCACACAGGTTTTAGAGAAGAATAGTTAGGTTTCCAATGTAATTGCCAATAAAGTTAACCAGAGGTAGGAGTGAAATGACAGTAAAAAGTGGCTGTAGAACACAACCCAAACAAAATACGATGAGAAAACATTAGAAACTGAAAATTGAAATAGTCCACCATCAGCCATATCCGGAAAGAAAACCATACCTTAACTGGAAAGGTTCCCAGGGGAAGTTTTGTTGTCAATAGCTCTCTTAATCGGCGAATTGCTTTCACCTTGTTTGCAAGAATGTCGAGTAGTGGAAGAAGTTCTTCAGTTTGTAGTGGGAAGGTTGAAGAAAGCCAGAGTGTAGGCCTCAGCCCTTTCTTGTACTCGTTTTCATGGCTAGCTTCCCTGCGGCGTGTACTAGTCTCAGAACTCATAGAAGTAGATGTCCTCATGTCTCTTCCTTTTCGGTGCTCATTACTCACAACAACCTCCACAGAGTGTCTTCCTGGTTTTGGTTGATTTCCAGGGGAATCTCCTAGCAAATCACTGACTTTCTCATCCACACAAAGAGAATTTCTAGGTGGAGCACTTTTCTTCTGCACTTCAACCTTGGAATCCCGTTTCCTCCATCCACCAAACCATCCTTTCTTTTCCTGTTTAATTTCTCCATTTCTGCAATTGTTCCCATCTTCTATATGAATGTCTCTATTTCTGCAATTGTTCCCATCTTCTATAGGAATGTCTCTATGCTCATAACAACTATGGCGATGAGCAATAACCCCATCACCACTTTCATTGGTCAACTCTGATGTGTCCAACTTCAATGCAACTTCAAGTTGTCTTCTTTCTTCTTCTGTCAAAATTTCATTAAGCTCTTCACTCTCTGTTTCATTTTCATTACATGATGAGAAGAACTCATCATCAGTCATAGCCCCTGGGACCCTTCGGGACTTGATACTAACAACTACATTGTGCATATCATAGACCTTTGCTTTCCATGGACCAACTGTCTCCATTTTCTCTTGCCGCCTCCATGTTAACTGTGGCAAAAGAACAGCCTGAGTCACATCAATCCCTGGCCTGAATATATTTGTCTGAGACATGGCAGCCACTTCTTGCCGTACCTCTTCTTCAGTAGCTGCAGAACCAGCACCGTCCAAAGCATTCATGACCTCTTTATCCTTATGTGAGATCATGCAAAGTACCCCAGGAGGAACTTTACCATCCTCAGACCCATCACCGAGGAAAAGGATACTTTGATCAGATCGCTGAATCTTAAATCCATCAAATCCAGCCAAAGTCATATCTGCTCTCAAATTTGCACCCCTCTTCCAAATTTTGTATGTATCAGAAGGAGCAATCCTTGAAATGAAAGGTATTACAGAACTCTCAAAATGGAAAGTGATCTCCATGTAGAAGTCCCTCATCCTTCGCATGGTCCCCACTAGGCGGGGCAATCGCCTACACCATTTTGCCCATGCCAAAGGCTGGTAATGTCTAACAATGATCAAAGCGATTCCTTCTTCTTTACTGCAAATTGCCTCTTGAAGTGCATTCCAGCCTTGCTCGTTCTGCAAGCTCCAATCTGAGCCAGCAACCATAAGCATCTCAACAGCAGTCTCGTCGCCCATTTTGACAGCCAAGTGAAGAGGGGTGTCACGGTTAGGGACATCACGCCTATCAATCACAGCAGAGATAGCATCAGCTTTCCCTTCTTCAGCGACAGAAGCTGCCTCATTCCGAATCTCAGCAGGATCACAAAGTCGTGGAAGACCCGCAAGTATCTTCCTAAGACTAGCATAATCTCTGGTGGCAATGGCTTTATGTACAGGACTATGAGCATATCTCCAAATCTCTATACCCGCCATGCCACAAGAGTATATGAAGATCCGCTTACACCAGTAACAGTCTATCACAACCCAAACAAAACCATCAAACTCCTAAGAGCCAATTGGATACGACAGGCAGCAATTTCCCGAACTAGAACCTGGTAGCATAAACCAAAATAATCATCAGGAATCAATTATTTGCTCCTACAAACAACTTGATTACCTGTTGTCGGTATGAAAAAGACAAGAGTTCATAATTGATCAACAAAACAAAAGTACGATAATATTTACTCTTTCTAAGGTAAGAATCAACCCAGTTTTGTTTACAACCGCACAGGACAAAAAGAAGAGCAAACAAAAGCACAACTGAATGAAGACAGTAGAAGCTATAATCCAGACAGCTACGCTCAGAATATTTACAGTCCGAAAGCAAACAAAAAAGCCAAAGAAGCCCAACCTTGTTCTGTTTCTTTCCTTAAGAAACCCAGAGATTCTCCGGACGCAGTTCACACGCCAAAACCCTCACCACCCTCTCTCTCTCTCTCTCTTTCTCTCTCTCTCCTCTCCGGTGGGGAGAGAGATCCTTGCGATCCAATCTAGATCAGACAACCCCAAGAACACGCATGTGGGATGTGTGTGAAACAGAACTTGCAACAAGAGTTTTTATAAAATAATAAAATTGATAAGGACTATAACAGAAAGAACAAATGTGGGGTTGGGTAGCGGACGACCCAGGTAAAGATACAGAATCACGAAACCAATAGAAAGAAGAGATTGAAAGAGAACCGAAAAGCGATTTTGCTCAATAAAGAGAAACCCGCAACAAAAGAAACAGAAGAAGCAGGAGAATGAAAGAGAGAGATACAGGTACTTTTTGGATTCCAAAAGAGAGAGAAGTCAAGTCACAAAGTAGAAGAATAATAATAAGAACAAGAGAAAGGGTCCTGGAGTGCGGAGCTAGATATAGAAAAAGAGGTTAAGTAGTTTCAGTCAGTTAAATGGTATTGTACTGGAAAGGAGGGAAGAGAGTAAAACAGCTAAAAAGAGAAACATGTTTTTACCAAAAAGTATTAACCTATACTATTATTATCAGAATATTAAGAACTGAGAAGAAGAAGAAGAAGAAGAAGAAGAAGAAATGGGAAAGAGCCGAGAGAGTGAGTTTAAAATGGCAATTGCAAGTTGCAACCAAAGAGAAAGACACCATCGCACATGTGATGTGACCAAAACAATATCAACTCAAGCCTAGACTTAGCCTGCTGCCTACCCTTGTGCTTTTCTTCTGCCCTGGTTGCTGAGAGACACATCATGTTCGTTAATTATTTAATTGTTCTTTTGGACTATACTATAGCTATAGCTGCAATTGGTGCTTGGAGGGAGCTGTTAACTTGGTTTTCATTTCAATAACGTCTAAAAGAAGAGACAAGACTCGAGAGTTGTTATTAATTTTTTAATAACAATGGGTTACTTTTAATTTGTAGACAGAAAGAACTAAAGAAAGTCTTCCGGGATTTTAAATTTCTTGTGGTAGATGTTAGCCTTAGCCCGCTGGTGGGTCTGGGCTGGGGAGGGGTAGGCCATCTCATTTTATGTACGCATATATGATATTTGTATATCCGCTGCTCTTTTTTTTTCCTAAAGAGAAATTGATAAATACAGCTTACAAAATAGATCAAAAAAAATAGGCCATCAACTTATCCTTTAAAAGGTGTAGTATCAAAATAAGTGACACCGACTGCAAAATGTTCTGCGTAAGTAGAGAGCCAGTCAGCACATCTATTGCTCTCTCGATAAACATGTCGATGAACAACAGTCTAGATGCGGATGAACAGCTCGTGTATACCCCTAGCGATGGGGTTGAGGACCGAAGAACTGTTGTCCGAAGAAGAGAATATATTGTGCACGGCGAGAGAGTCCACTTCCAATTCGATCCGGCGGAAGCCCAGGTTTTAGGTCAAAGTCAAGTCGGTAAAAATTCCCCAGAGTTCAGCCGACAACGGAGTGCATCAGCCGAGGTTGTGAGAGAATCCGCCAAGCCAAATGCTCGCACTATCTCGTATGAGGCTACATTCTGTAGCCGAACACTGTGAACAATTTCAGGAGAGGGTTTTTTTTCAATTCTGGATGTGCATAGGGTAGCATTCACCTTGACAGATCACAACTTATTGTTGAAATTTCATACGGAAGAAAGCTTGATCATTGGATTTATGCCAATAAGCTATGTCGGTGTACCATATATAATGAATTATTTGATTGTTATTATCGTTACAATAAGCAAATGAGATACAAGATTTAATGATTATAAGTACACGGTTGAAGATGTGCGAGAGCAAAAGTTTGCAATTAACACATTTTACCGATAAGAGATGACAGATGAAAAAGACATCAAATATCGAGCAGCATAAGCTTACGAGGATCTCAAAGCTGAAAACATCAATTTGCACAAGAATTTATCGCAAGTTTATTAATTAAAAAGCTGTCCAAAATCCAAATCTTAAAATGACTCATTAATTAAAATTAATTTGAAACAAATTAAGTCAATTGAAATTAAATGTGAAAAAGTTAAGATCACCAAACTCTGAACTAAAATAAAGATCTCATTTAATTGTAAAACTGATCATTAATTTAAAGAGAATATTTTCAACAATTTAAGCAACTAGTCCGATACATATTAGGATAGTCGTAATAACATTCAAATTTTCTTAAATTAATTGGTTCAAATCCAGCATCTAAATCAAAATTTATCATCCATTAACTGAGTGTGATAAATAAATAATAACAATAAGTTATGTGAAAAAGACTAAACCTTAAATTGAATAATTGCATATTAAATGATTTAATATGCAATTATTCAATTTAGTTTTCTTGTTTATCATAAATTAAATATGGAAATTCATAAATAACTTATTTGCTACTTGTATTAATCCCTCGTGACAATTACGGATCATTGAATTCTTGGATAGTGATAGAATAATCAATATTATATTAAATTATCAAATTAATCGAATATTAAGAAATACTTAAATTAAAACGTAAATAAAAGTTTGGAACACAAAACTTCACAAAGTTATAATTAGGATTTCAAATCCCTTGAATCAGAATGATAGTTTAGCCACAGATGGCTTTTGTTCTAATAACAAAAGTATAATAAGATAAATAATTGTTAAAAACATAAGAAGAGAGATTCTCTTTCTGTTATGAGGAACGTCTCTTTTATAGAGTTTTTTAACATATTCCTAATTTAACTATAACTTGTAAAGATGTCTGTTTATCTAAAATGAATTTAAATTCTTACATGATAAGGATAAGACGAAGTCTTCCAGTCAAACTCTAACTCTACAAGTAATTAATTTTATCCACTGCACCATTATTTTCACTTCATCCAAAATTTTGTAATTATCACCAATAAAGTCTCAATTTGATACAATCCTCAGTTTTTATCTCATAAAATAAAACAAACATTAATTTTCATATTTAAGCATCAAAATAAATCTAAAACAAAAGAGATATTATCAAATAATATAACAAGATAAGATGTTATCAATAATTTATTTATTCATCAAATGAATGTCAAAATTTACTGATTAGAATGAAGAAATTTATAGTATAATCTAAAGGAACATAAAGTTTGTAGGTTGTAAAATTTTTTGTACTGTCTTAAACGAATCCCTAAGCAATGGCATACTAATTTGATCAAGTTTTATTAAGTGATAGTTTCTCTTATGTTACAGGGAATAATCACATATTATTCACTTTAACATAAGTTAAGAATCAAACACAAACATCATAATTGCCAAACAATCTTCCCAAGTTATTTTTCTCAAACCACTAGAGATAAAGAGACCTCAAGTTCAAATTGAAAAGGGGAAGAAAGGTTTTAATAATTATGAATTGGCAAAAGAACCATAATAAGTCAAATTAGCATATGTTGCTATTGTAAATGGAGGCGGATGAGAATGAATAGGTCTAGCTCTCTTAAATTCCAATATTAAAAAATTGGCAAATCACATAAAACAGCTCCTGTGATATACTTGATTATTCATCTTAGCCCCTGTGTTTTTAATTCATTCACCTTAGCTCCTGTGTTTTTTATTCTCATTCAAGATATCTCAATTAGCTATTTTCGGACAAATTTGCCCTTA
>JANZLH020000428.1:1117115-1134644 GCA_026770325.2 Erythroxylum fimbriatum
TGAAGACAGTTGGTCAAAATCAAATGGTTGGAGATTTTCACAGTGCCAGTATGAGTGACTAAAGCTTGTTTACCATTCAGAATAGTAATATGGAAGGGTGTATGCTATTGTTGAAAGGTTTGAAACAAATCAAGGTTAGAAGCTATGTGGTCGGTGGCACCACTGTCGATGATCCAAATTGGTTTAACACAATGACTAAAGAAACACAGACTATTACCTACAAAGAAGGCAGATGATCCACTAGAGTCGCCATTGCCAACACTCGAAGACTGGCCAGTAGCTGAACCAAATTTATTCAACAAAAGTACCAATTGATCATACATTTCTTGGCTCAATCCCATGCTAGGTTCGGTGGATGAACTGATAGGAGCAACGTCATCAGACGTAGTATTCAGCCCCTCAACATCATGAACATCAGATTGGACAGTAGCTACCAACCGCTTGTTCCTGTCCCACGATTTAGCACCACTCCCAGCTGGAGGATGCAATTTGAAGCATCTGTCGATGGAATGACCATAAACCTTACAATAATCACAAAAGAACTTTAAGCGCCTAGTATTGGGTGTAATGCCATACACCACTTGTTTAGTATCAGACACTGGAGACTGATTACCAAATGCTATTAGACTTGGAATGAAACATGTTTGATTTCTGTTTGTGATAACTAGCAGCAAACGCAGCTCCATCTCACAAAACAACAGGAGATGCCTTACAGTCTCTCTGTTTCTCCTATTGCAAAATCAACCTATAGGCTTGACTCAAGGTAGGCATGGGCTGCATCATTAATATACTCTCTCTCGCTGTGTTAAAATCCTCATTAAATCCCATGAGAAACTGTAAAAGCTGTTGATCTTCAAGAAACTTATGCAGCACACTTGCTGCACCACAAGACATACATGCTGGTAACTCAACCAATCCAAGATATTCATCCCATTTCGTCTTCATTTGTGTATAATAACTACTCACAGATTGAGGACCCTGTGAAATTCCGAACAACTCTTCCTGTACCTGATATCTGCGTGGGCCATTTGACTGGCCATACCTCTCCTTCAACTCTGTCCAAATATCGGCTGCAGATCGAAAACTTAGAATACTATTACCTATATTTGGTTCGACAGAATGTAAAATCCAAGATATCACCAAATTATTACATCGTTCCCATTGCATCTCCTGAATAGAGTCATTAACAGGCTTTACACAAGTGCCTGTAACAAGACCGAATTTATTATTTGCAATCAAAGAAATCTCAAAAGCTCGTTGCCATTTATTGTAGTTATCACCATTCAACTTTTGCATAGCAAGACTATGATTCGAATGATCCGAACTATGAATATACAATTCACTATTAACATCAATATCAGTGGAAAAATGCGACTGAACTTCGGTAAACATACTCGCAACTTCAACAACCAACACTCAACGTCAAGATGTAGTAATAGCACAACCAGAATTCAACTACACAGCAAAACGTTAAACAATGCACCTGATTAGTGGCTCTGATACCATGACAAAACTGAAGAAACTGATGAACACAGAAATGGAATCAAGCTCTCAACCATGTAGAGAGGAAAGAATTCTATATTCCAGAATCTGCTGAAACGTGTTTCAGTACACAAATATATAGCTACCGACGACGGTTACCCAACCAGGAAGAAAAAGAAAACTAGCTAACATAAGCTGAGCTGGCAAACTAAATCGGAAAAAAAAATAATAATCACAAAGGCGGAAACCAGAATGATCGCCAACAATAAGTGAGATAAGTTTAAATTGTTATATCACTTATAAGGTTAATAGTAAAAGTTTAAATTATTTAATTTTTTAGTTTTTTGATTTGAGTTATTTCAATAACTCTTATTTTTAAAAATTGATTAATTCATCGATTAATCAGCTAAATTTTGTAAACAAATAAGTTATTATAAATTAAAATAAATAAGTTAATTTTTTAATTAACAATTTTTAATTTAAACTTTGTATATATAAAAATCTTTTTAAAATATATTGAAATTTTAGCCGATTTACAAAAATGAAGGAAACTTTCAAAACTTAATTCTCATATTAACTTTTAGTTTTTGATAATATGGGATAAAAGGTACAATTTAAACGAATCTAATATTTCAGAGATTTCATAAATAAAAAACCGTTAACCGTTTGAGGTTATTATGAAAAACCCTAATGACTCGAAGGACTCATGAACAAACAAAATTCATCATCTAAACCTCTGCAACAGAAGACCCTTTTTGACAGAGTCCATTTGCCTCCTTTCATCTCCATATCATCATTTTCTCCCCACACGCCAACATGCAGTCCACTTTCATCTCCCCACGCGCCACCCCTGTCAACCCCCTCAACTTCTCCCAGACTAAACCTCTAATCCCTGGCCGCCCTGCCTTCGTACGGGTGACTGCTCAGTCGCAGCCAGCTGTAACTGCAGATGCGCCTTCATCAGCAGCCACCGTCGTTAGCCACAAACTCAACAAGTACAGTTCTCGCATCACGGAGCCCAAGTCCCAAGGTGGGTCTCAGGCTGTTCTCTATGGAGTGGGACTGTCAGAGGAGGACTTGAGTAAGCCCCAAATAGGTATATCCTCAATCTGGTATGAAGGGAACACCTGCAACATGCATCTACTTAGTCTATCAGAGGCCGTTAAACAAGGGGTACAAGAGGCTGGGATGGTTGGCTTCAGGTTCAATACTGTCGGTGTTAGTGACGCTATTTCAATGGGGACTAGAGGCATGTGTTATAGCTTGCAAAGTAGAGACTTGATTGCTGACAGTATTGAGACCGTCATGAGTGCTCAGTGGTATGATGGCAATATCTCCATTCCCGGCTGCGATAAGAACGTAAGTTGATTCTTTTTGTTTTTATCTTCAAGGGGGTATTTCTTGAGATGACTATGTTAAATGTTAAATGATTTTCTGGGTTGATAGTTTGAATTGATAGTTTCCAGTGAAATGCAATTGATTGTACGTGATTATAGTCATGTTCCTTATCATTGGAGAAGCCGCGAGCTCTTTTCTCCAGTTTTGGGACAATGGGCATTGGGTTATGATCATGTATGTTTTTTTTTAATACAGTAACGCCTGCTATATTATTTACTTATTTCAAATTTTGTAGATGCCAGGTACCCTTATGGCTATGGGGAGGCTCAACAGGCCTAGTATTATGGTCTATGGTGGAACTATAAAGGTGCTGAAAATGAATCTCTTCTTGTCACTCTTTCTTTAAAACTCAAGAGCTAATGTTGTAGCTTTATACTACTATGTGTAGCTGTATAGCCTTGGAAAAATGTTTGCTTCATGTTTCCAATTCAAGTTGCTGGATTTGCTAATGTACTGTTGTAATTTTTAATTTTGCAGCCTGGTCATCTTAATGGCCATACGTATGATATAGTATCTGCTTTTCAGGTATGCAATAATGCAAATGAATTATATGCTATTCGTGCATAAATTTTACTGGATGTTTTGTACATGAAAGTTGTTTTGCAGTTTCAAAGTTTATTTTGTCTCTTGTTAGTCTACTTTATTGATGATAATGAGGTTCTTGTCGAATAAAAATCACGAAGTTAACAGACTCCTATTCTACCGCTTAGTTGCTTACTATTTATATCTGTTCATTCTACTACTTGCATATTTTGGAAGGAAGAGTATTGAAGTTAGAAGACGATATTAAATTCTTTGTAATATGTTTATTTCGATCTGAAGCTGTGGTTTATTCATAAGCCGTCAATGTCTGCTTGTCATAAATTTAAACCAACGACAACAATGGGTTGGTCATGCCAGAGTGAATTTGTATGTTTGGGATACCTATTTTCTTCTTTTCTGTCAACTCCATTGCAGGTTTATGGAGAATATGTAAGTGGATCTATAACTGACGAACAACGAAAAACTGTAGTCCGTAATTCATGCCCTGGAGCAGGTGCTTGTGGTGGAATGTATACCGCTAACACGATGGCCTCTGCTATTGAAGCCATGGGAATGTCTCTTCCTTACAGGTAAGAACTCTGCTTGCCCAATTTTGTTGTGAAGAAAAAGAAAAAGAATTCTGAGTTTTTTTTAATTTTCTTTGCATAGCTCATCAATACCTGCTGAAAACCAACTGAAGTTGGACGAGTGCCGTTTGGCTGGAAAGTATCTTTTAGAATTGTTGAAGATGGACTTAAAACCACGAGATATTATCACTCGTAAGTCACTTCGTAATGCAATGGTTCTTGTGATGGCACTAGGTGGTTCTACCAATGCTGTGTTGCACTTGATTGCAATTGCAAGGTAAGGCAAACTTGTCTGCCAATTTTGTTGGCATTGTCATGTTAAATAACTCGCAAGAAGTTTACAGGTCTGTTGGACTGGAGTTAACATTGGATGATTTCCAGAAGGTTAGTGATGAGGTTCCATTACTCGCAGATTTAAAGCCTAGTGGCAAGTATGTCATGGAAGATGTGCATAAGGTATGTCTTCTGGAGTTTTTCTTTTTCTAGTTCATTACGGGAATTGATATTGCTACTTGATGTTATACATAACTCTATGTAACACTTGCTATAATTGTTTCATTTCTTGTTTTTTTGGTTGTGTTATACTTTTGTTTTCTCTTTAACAGATCGGGGGCACACCTGCAGTCCTTCGTTATCTTTTGGAGCTTGGTTTCTTAGATGGGGATTGTTTGACTGGTAAGCGATGGGGATTGCATGATTACCAATTTTCAACTTCCAGACTCTTATGTTATGCTAATGTGGAATTGTGGATCTTCTTTCTAGTCACTGGGAAGACATTGGCAGAGAATCTGAAAATTTGCTCACCTTTGACTGATGGTCAGGTGAGATTGTCTTTTTCATCATGAACATACTTGCTATTGTAGAGGCAATGTGATTGGTGAAAATAATTATGATTCTTTGCTTTTATTACCAGGATATAATAAGGTCGGTGGAAAATCCCATCAAGTCAACAGGTCACATCCAAATATTACGTGGAAATCTGGCACCGGAGGGTTCCGTAGCAAAAATTACTGGAAAAGAAGGGCTATATTTTGCTGGTGCCATTTTCTGTCACTTTATCTTCATACTATTTAATAATGTTATATAGTGCTAAGTTTTATTAGTTATAAATTATAAAGCTTTACAATATGGTGAACCAAGCAGTGTTTCTCCAGGGCCTGCACTTGTCTTTGAGGGAGAGGAATCTATGATTGCAGCTATCTCAGAAAATCCATTGGATTTTAAGGTAAGCATTTGAGTCGTCATTGTTGGATGCTCATTGCCCTCACCCCCTCCCTCCCATTTCTTTTCTGTTGCAATTCATCAGCTCTATCCATTGTCTTTTCGCTATTGTATGTAATGATTATGAAGCAACACGACTTTGTCTCTAGAAGATGTGGGTTAAAAACTTCAAAGCTTTTGCATTAACCTTACTTACAGATGTATGCATTTTGATGCAGCATACTAACTGTTAGAACTAGAGCGGCAGAGTTAAAGAAAGAACAACTAGAAAGTGAAAAATGAGAGTCACTAGAGTGTAGAGGAACTTGGAAAGCAAAATTGTCTGTTCACTATGCTAAAACTTCAGACTGAATATAAGAATTGCTAAATAAGTGTTCATAGGAGAAAGAAACTTTAACACAGAAGAACCTAAAGTCTGACTAGGAACAATAATTTAGCAGAAATGTAGACTTACTTATTTCTTAATAGCAAATTAAATTTTAACTTACCATGCCTTTCTAGAGACATTACATCTTACTCCCCATCCCCCAAAGGTGAGCTTGGATTTGGATCTCTCCATGTGACCTAAATAGACGTTTTAATCTTTGTCAATAAGAAACATTGTAGGGTTTAGCTTCAAATTGACTGCTGCTTTGCAACATTACTTGGTCACAACGACACATTTTCAAAAATCACATGTTTTATCCATTCTTGATCAAGATCTGATCCTAGAACTGTAAGGTCTTTTGAAATAATTGTTGACTTACACAACCGTCGCACCTCTTGCTAGTCATGTCTGTGAAGTCTGTATTTTTGCAAATTTGGTCCATTCACCTATAAAATCCCATGTTCAACTCATTGCAAAACTCCCATTCATTTTTCTGATCTAGTGTTTAATTTTGCTTGTCTATAATGTTTCAGGGTAAAGTGGTGGTTATTAGAGCAGAGGGGCCAAAGGGAGGTCCAGGCATGCCTGAAATGTTAACACCAACAAGTGCAATCATGGGAGCTGGTCTTGGAAAGGTAAAACACGTAGGAACTCAACTTCATTGCCATGATTACTGATCTGCCTTAGTTAGGACTTTGCCTTTGAATCTGAGGATTGTATGGTTTTAAAGTGGGCAGATTACAGACAAATGAGAAATTGTTCATAGTTATAACAAAGACAGTGAAGCTTTATTTTGGAAAATAAAGAGGACAGTGGAAGAATGGGTGAGGTGATGTTTGTAGACAGGATTTTCCAATGCCTCTGTTGCATGAAATATTGTAATCAGTGATTGCTGCTTATTAGGTTCTTCAATGTTCTATTCTATTGTTGAAAGATAAACATTCTTGCCTTCTGGATATGACAATTTCTATTGGTTATTCCTGTTGGATGCTGTAGGATTGCGCTCTGTTAACAGATGGTAGATTTTCTGGGGGTTCACACGGATTTGTTGTTGGACATGTCTGTCCTGAAGCACAGGTGCAACTCTGTCTCTCTCTAGCAATTGAGTTCTATAGTAGGGCTGATAAAAGCTGATTTGTCTTCTACATGAAATTGTAAATTTGCAATATAATCTCTGGCATGAATTTTCTAGCAAGTACGTGGAAGATGAATGGTTTACTGTTTTTTTTTTGGTAATGAAAAATGTTTATGGAGAAAACACTTACCCCATGTACTGATGCAATACAGCTGCTCAAATGCTTTTCAGGAAGGTGGTCCAATAGGGCTGGTTAGAAACGGAGATGTCATAAAAATTGATGTGCGTGAGAGGAGAATAGATGTTGAGCTAACAGAAGCGGAAATGGAAGAACGAAGAAAGAACTGGAGTCCACCTCCATTTAAGGCTGATCGAGGAGTTCTGTACAAAGTGAGGGAAATTCTACACTCGTCCTCCACACCGTGTGGCAGTCAATAACTCTAATTGCCAAAGTAACAAACATTGTGTTTTTGTTTTGTGCAGTACATAAAGAGCGTGCAATCAGCTTCTCGGGGATGTGTAACTGATGAGTAGAGAAGCAGAAGAGAAGGGTAGTATTGAGTATCGAAGCAGAAGAGCAGGTTTTTTTTTTTTTTAGTTATTATTCTGGTTTAGGATTTTTTTTTAAAATCTCTGTGATATTCTGAATTTTGTGTGGTCGTCGGTTGATTTTCGCAATGTTGTAGTAAGTGGGCATTGATGGTAACAACTTACTCGTGGCCAATAACCATGTAGAACGGTGCGTTTGAGTTCCATTATATATATCAAAGAATCAAATTCTCCATTTAACGTTTTTTTATTCTTCAAAAACTAAACCGCTTCATAATAATTAAAGTTAAAAACCAATTCAAACAAATTTACCTTCATTTTAGTGCTTTAAATTAATATAATAATTGGTATTTCTTCCAATTTGGTTAATGGGTTTTCACCATGCTAAATCCTTTCATGTTGAACCTCTATCTTATAACTAATAATTAAAAAATTATACATATTTGGTCGGTTTAATCTTAAAAATTTTAAATCGTTTAATTTTTTAATTTATATTTTAACTTTTCAGTTTGATTAATTTTAGTAATTCTTGTTATTAGAAATCGATAAATTTATCAATTAATCAATCAATTTTTATAAATTAATAAGTTTTTATAAGTTAAAATATTCATTTAACAATTTTTTTAAAATTATACTTAAAATTTTTCGATAAATAAGAATAATCTTTTTCAAATTCTTTAATTTTATTTAATTTTTAATATGTTTTATAACAATTTAATACCGGTTGAATATTTTAAGTTATTGTAGAATGCAAAATGTTAACAATAATAATGAAGTTAACATTTTGATCTATATTTTAATTTCTTTAAAATTAATTGCTTAATTGAATATTTAAAAAAATGAATACTTAAATTCTGAATTTTTTTATATCAATCATATTCTCACAATTACAAAATAATCTAGGAACTACATTCTAATAAAAGTGAGTTTTACTAAAAATTGTTGAAGATATAAATTAAACAAATCAAATTGTTTTAAAATTAAAGGGTTGATGGGTTAATAAATAAAAAATGTAGCAATATAATTTAATAATTAGTAAATTCGAATATCTTTGGAGTATTATAATTGCAAGTTGCAAGTTAAATCCCCTTCATTTCTAAATCCCAAAGAGAGTTGAAATTTAAAAGGGCTATTCCACGTAAGACTACTATTTGGTAATTACTAATTCTAATCTAAAAGGGTGTATCCTCTTTTGCGCGTTATGGATCACATAGTGATTGTAACCCAAATAATTTTGGGGCAGTTTAAAACAAGAACCAGACCCAATAACCCGACCCATGACATTTCTGAATAGGGTTGCTGCAGGATGAGATATTGTTGATTAGATGCCTTGCACAGACGCTTCGCTTCCGATCCTTTGCGATTCAAAACTTCAGATTGTAGATTACAAAACTCTATCAGGTAATCCTTATTTGTTTGTTAAAGTTCCTTTTAGAGTATTTGATTGCTTTGTTTTCCTTTTTTTTCAAGTTATTTTTTTCTGTGGTTATTACTGTTTTTTTTTCTTTGAATCTTGATTTTTCTTTTTTATTTTACAATTCCTTAGAATGTTTTGAATTTTAGCTTCCATTTTTTTGAGAAACATTTTGGCAGATGATTCGTTTCTCTGTATATTTATTTATTTATTTGATTCTTGTTTAGATTCAACTAAATTTTTGTTGCGATGGAGATTCAAATATGTTGTGCCCGTATTTCCATATGTACTGCGGTTAATTTTTCGTTGCAGGTTCAAAGGAAGAGGTGCCAATATCTTGAATCTTATTCTGGTTAATAACTTAATTTTATTGTATTTTTGGTTTGTTGAGAAAATTCTTTTATGCTCAAGTGTTTTGCAATTTGCAAATGAATCACTTTTGTTGGGGCTTTCGTCTAATATTTGGATTGTAAAAGCGCAATGGTTACGCTTCTGTTACCTATTAAAATATTCTTTCAGCTATCAAATGAAATTACTATTTTATGCAGCCCTTATTAATCTAAGGAAATTAAGTTCATACCTGACCTTGTTCTTTTTTTTCTTCTTTTAATTTGATGTTTTTGGATGATGCAGAGCATGGAGGAGATGGACATTGATCAACTAGTTGATGTTCCCGATACTCCTGATAGGTTAAATCCTCGACATCTGAACTGCTTGAAACTTGGGAAATCAAGTAATTCATCATTAGCAGGCCAGTTGGCGAACTCTCAGTCTGTGACTGATGGATGTTCAGATCAGACAACCAAAAGTAGGCTGTTCTTCAGAGATGGGAGGAAAAACCATATCCCTCCTCAAAGAAGTCCAGTCACTGTGGACAAAATGGAGCATTTTAATAAACCTATCACTGTTGGACCATCCAGGAGTTCAAATGCAGACAAGGATACTCCAGTTTCTAAAAGCGCAGTTAACCCCAAACCAGATGCTAGGCAATCTTTGGTACCAAAATTCATGCATAAAGGAAAAGCCTTAGCTGCCAGTGTTCCATCTGAATCAGCGGTACCCATAGAAGACAATAATATTATAGATTTGACTGAGCAGAGTAAACGGTGTTGTAAATCTGATATCTGTTTTCAGCAAGGTGCATCAAAAGATATCTGGACACAAGGGATAAGAGAAGCTCAAGTATCATCTGATATTGGCTCATCTCTTAGATCTTCCACTATTCCTTCTACTTTTTCACAGCCTTCCATTAAGGGTAAAGAAAAAGTGGGTTTGAATACATCGACTTCTGGTTTAGCTAGAAATCATGGAAAGGGGATTGATGTCTCTGGTGGTTCTCAATGCCAGAGTGCACATCAGAACATTTCAATTTATGCCTCTACCTCATCAAGAGTTACTGGACAAAAAAGATTAGTACGAAATGGATGTATTTCTCCACATAACATAGCTAACAGGATGCATATATCAGCTAACAGTCGATGTGTTGGTTCCTTCAATGTTGAGGAAAACCCGGTCAAGAGTACAGGTTCTGACAGTCCTCCTGTTGTGGATATTAAGGATATAGTTGCCGGAAGCAGTATTCATGGTGGAGCTAAGGGAGATAATGCCATGAGCAATCTATCTACCTCGAAGGAGCATGATAAAAGAGTTGTCCACATTTCTAGCAGGTACTTCTCCTCTGCAATTGCATAGTTGGCTGGCCAGTCACCTTCTTTCTTCAATTTTACTCTTTTTTTACATCTCTTTATTTACTTTTTAATTTATTGAAATATGCTATTTTATTTTATGCACATTGGATTGTGTTCTGTTACTTAGCATGGACATAAGTTTGACATATCATTTAGGTGGGATGAACTTCTTTATGTTCTTATGTTATTGTAATATTTGTTCATTGATTTTATCAACTATCTTCTTATGCAAAAGTAACTTTGTTCTCTTAAACAGCAATGAAATCTGAACAAAATGTTTTTATCCTCTTCTCCTTCTCTGAAAGTTAATTTCTGTTTCTTTCATTTTCTATTGTATAGAGTCAACTTTTATTTCTTGGTGCCTTTAGGCAATTTGAGACTCATTTTTATTTTGGCAGTAGTTCTGTGGTTCATAATGGGACAGCACGTCGAACTAGTGGTTGCAATAGTAATGTACCATTAGGTAATTGGAGAACTACTCGGAATCGTACAAGGGAAGTAGATCTGCCATCTGGTGAATATCATTTGGGAAAAGATTTTGAGACTACAAAATGCTTAGTCTCTGATCTGCGGGAAAACAGAGGGTTAAAAATGGATGACAGGAAGAGAAATTTTACAAAGGAAGCATCAGGTCCTGAACACAGGACTGCTGCTAGAACAGAGCCCAGTCGTGCAGCTGGGCTTAGTCAAATTGGTGCACACCATCAGACTCGAGATATGGTTTGTAAAAGGAAAAGAAAAGGTGAATTCACTTCAAGAAATCGCGGTGAATGCTCTAGAGTGGTTCCAGATGATGGAGAAATTTCTTTCCTTGGTTCAGCTAGTGTGCTATCTAGCTCAAGGTCACCTAGAAACCACCGTCAATATCCGGGTGCTTTGCATCCAATTTATGAAATTGAAGAGGTGTCCCCCACAATGAAAACTAGTGACTCTCAACATACAGATCCTATAAATAATTATGAATTAGATGCCAGGGCTCGACAAGTAGATGCAGATGAGATGTTGGCTCGTGAACTTCAAGAACAACTATATCAAGAGGCTCCTGTATTTGTTGGGAGTGAGGTTTGTTGTTCACTTGACCTTTTTTGGTTTTACTTACCAATCCTATCTATGGTCTTTCTGCAGTGGCAAGCATTTCATCAGCTTTTCATTTTTTACTCACTTTTGACAGATTGATGAGAGCATTGCTTGGGCAATGCAGCAACATGACATTGCACAGAGTTCTACTTCTACCGAAAATCTCCATGCACCACTTCTTGTAAGTTTGCCTTTTCAAATGTAGTGTAACTAAACTTGATAGCCTTCATCAATTGCATGTTAATGACAGCATGACATACGTATGTTGAAGAGCTAAGTTCATTAAAGAGAAAAATGAAAAGCAGAAAGATCTAGCCATGATATTCTTTGTTGACTAAGTTCACCAATTATTCCTTTACAATTGATTTGTTTTCATGTACATCTTCCTTTTCTTTAAATATTTTCATCTTTCAGTTCATCCCTGTCTTCTTGGGTACGGGGGAACTGGATTTTTATGGATTGCTATTGCTTTTTGATGGTTATTGACTGAAATGAATCACTGCTAGTGCTATGGTTGTTAGTAGATGTTTCTTTCATTGTTTCTCATTTGTGCATGTTCCCTTTCCTTTCCTCATTTTTTTATAAAAATTTTTCCTTTTGTGGAAGAAGTATGGATCATATATTGTAAAATTGAAAATATGTTTGTTTATCCCTGAAATATTTATATGCATGAGTACTGGAAAAAGGAGTACTAAAACCCTAAAAGCAAGATGAAAATCATGTGCCTTGCTCAATCGACAACAATGTGAATTAAACCACAGGATCAGGCATGCATGTAAATTTCCACCATTTGATTTTTGCAATTGGATCTAGGTTGATTATGCTGATCATAAGTCATTACTACTTGGGTGGAATTGTTTTTGTTCCGGTTTTTAGTTCTGACAATATTCAGATGGGTTTAGTTTTTAAAATTTTGACGGATTTTAAGTTGCCAAGTATAATGTTTACTTTTAAGTTTGGTCACTTTCCAGTTTATTTGTGAATTTAACGCACATTTACCCACGTACCTTCACTATGCCCACCTGCGACCTCTGTTTGTCACGTTGGTGCACATGCACATGCATTTGGTAGTCTAATATATATACCTTTTTTCCTTGGATACCATTCAACATTGACCTGTGTTCAGTTTACTTGCAAAAGTAAGTATGGAATTTGATCTGGATTTTAAAAGTGGATGATTGTAGAAAAAGTAACTAATGAGGATTGTTCTTGATTAAGTGTCTGTGCTGGTTTCATGGAACCAGAACTATTGTTTGGCTAGTGATGCGAGCCTGTGCATGGCAGGTTGATGGTTCAACAGGCCAATAGTTTTACCCAATGTAGGCATTTTCCCAGCTTTGACCTCAGAACAGTGCTTGGTTCATACTCTCCAATCTCTGCTTATAAATTTGAAAAATTATATGTTAGCAATTCAGACACATGATATTAGGCATGTGTCAAACTGTATTAAAAGTACTTTAAACTAATGAAAACTCGTTTGCTAGCCATGTTCAGGTAAGAGTTTGGCTGCTATTATTATGTTTTCCAGTCCTAGAAAAAGAAATTTGGTGTACTATCCTGTCTCCATTATCGAAATTGTGACTGGTATTCTTTGAAACTCATTTGATAGTCTGCGGGAACTTCCTACCTCCCAAAGTTATGTTTTCAGTAAATGCTATTCCCCATATGGTTGTGATGCTATGCTGAATTTCTTGTTTTCGTTTGGCTTCAGTGACATTCACTAACCTTTATTTCTTTGTTCTGTATTCAAATCAATGCAGAGAAATTCATCAATATTACATACACGGAGGCCTTCCCAACGAAGATCCTCCACAAACCCTTCGAATAGGAGAGGAACCCAGGTTCGAGGCCCTGCTACTAGAGCTTCGCAGTTGAGGAATCGTTTGTTAGTTCGGTCTCCTAGTGCATTATCTAGGGATAGGCATCGCCGTCCTGCAGCACTACCTAGTGGAACTGATTTCCATTTTCCTGTGAGCATGAGTTTGGAAATGGTAATTTTCTTTCAATTGTCCGCCCTTCATTTTGTATGTTATTCCATTTGTCTACCTCTTCCCAATTTTTCAGTCATAACTGGTACTTGATATGTCTGCTGCATTTTATCTGTTTATTAACATTTTCAAATAGCATTAAACTGAGAATGTAGGAGTGCTACTGTTAATCCACATCAATGGAAACTTATAAGGTGATATTGACAGAACCTCCATTGTTGATGTTAATGAATGAGCTATGATATAATGCATTCAAGATAATTTCATTTGATTGGCCCAAATTGCATTTTGCTGATATTGCAATTTTCTTTGGAAGGTTTAAAGAGCCTCAAGTGTAGAGATGGCACTTGGGCATGTGGCGTGGCCATGCCCATAGTCAACAGGATAGGCCTGGTTTGACCGGACTTTGAACTGGGCCCCCTAGGCCCGACACTTATAAGTAAAACAACATTGTTTTGCTGAAAATGATGTTTTTGCATTTTTAACTGAAAAAAATCGAGCCGGGCTGCTTTGGGCCTTGTCGGGCTCGGCGTGGGCTCCAGCAGCTTGGGCCCAACCCAACCTGGCCCATTGTCATTCCTACTCAAGTGTTGCATGGATTTTTTTGAAGATATAATCTCATGTTTGTCCTAACTTTCTGAGCACTCCTAAAATTATAGGGCCTGTTGCACCCTTTCAGAGGTATCACACCCTTACAGCTTGATTAAGATACTTTTGGTTTGTTCAGAGTTGGGAATTGAGACATTTGGTGGTTTCTACCCCAAAAATGCAGTTGGGTTTTGAAATCTAATGATATCAGTTTCAACATAATTTCGAAACAGAAATTCCTTTTGGGGAACTCGTAATTAGCTCATCACCACGTGTTCTTCTAGAATTTGAAAATTGAAGCCTTTTCCTATCTCCTTGGCCATCATCATGTCAATCCTTTGATAGTATAAGAGATATCTTAAAGTATGTTATACTGTTCCATGCTCTGAACAGGATTGAAGATCAATGGATTGTGTCTATCAGATTTACAAAGTTTTGTTGTGCTTCTTAGTGTGAGTGATAGATAACTCAATAGTTGTTCTTTTTGTGTGAAGGGAGTTTGTGTTAGAGAACAAAACTGTTCTTATCATAGTTAAAATTGTATGGTTATCAAGGGGATCACCTAGGTGCCAATGTGAGGTGATAGAAAGGCCTGGTACTCCCAACGTCTCATGCAAGGTGCTTTCAAACGAAGAGCTGCTTCTGCCATAAAGTGCTCCATTAAAGTCTCCAAATTCCTACTTTTCTGGACTGCCAAATTTGTTTGAAAACATTGTAGGTTTATATTCCCAAAAATTCAATGAAGGCATTAAGTACTTTAGAAAACCAATTGAGATTAGCATTAGATGGAAGTGTTCCATGCAAAATTTAATCCTTAGTACATTTAGATTCTATGGAAAGATAAATCATTATCAGTATGTACACTGAAATAGCCTTAGAAACGATTGATTTTTTAAAGATGATTGAGCTGAATGTTCTTTGGTTAGCTTTTATATGGTGATCTGCTTGTTTGAGTACTTATTCAAGGACACTTTTCTAATTCTCTATGCAATTTAGTAGTCTTGATACCTGGAGGGTGACTGTCATCTTTGACTAGTGTGATTAATTTAACTCTTGATTAATAAAGCATAACCATCAGCCTGTGTAGAATAAAAGATTGTTTGTTCTCTAAATATTGCAGCTATCTTGAAACCAACAGCTTCGCCAAATTCTATGTATCCGAGTTCCTGGATTCATGGCTGCCAATTTCGTGCTATCACCTCACTTATAGCTGATTCAACCACAACTAAAAGTCACAAACATCAATTTCTTGTCAATAGATATGACAATCCTTATAACTGAAGTTTGTTTTACTATGACACAAACAGTCTTTGGGTTTGTAAATGTTATGGTCACAGTGGTGTTGCTGGGAGTGCTGAAGACTTGATGAAGATTAATGGTTTGATACGTAGTTATATGATTACAGATCAGGTTTTTTGAGCGGACTTAATTGTCAAAGTTGATTTATTATGTGAAGTAAAGAGCATAACTGGTAGAGAGAGAAGGATAGATCAGTTTCCGGGAAGAGCTTGCAAAGGGCAAAAGATAAAAGATAAATTTCTAAGAAGAGCATATGAAGGATAAAAATTTGATAATATACCATCTATGAGAGTGTGTTTCAGAGCTTCACTAATGTTTCAGTTGTAGTTGTGTTGTAATTAACTACTTTTATTAGAAAGGCTAATCTTTGTTTTCAAGTGTAAGTGACTACATATATGATAAATGTGATCATTACTTGTGCTTGTAATATCCTGACCCTTAGGTGATGTAGGACAAATAGAAGAGAATTTAACTAGTAGCTAAACTCACAAAATTTGGGAGATATGACTGATATTAGATTGCTAGAATATCAAATTCATGTTTGGATTTCAGTTTAGAATGTTGAAATTTCAGATTTGGTATAGCTGGGTTTTAGTGTTTTAAGTGATGAAAATTTAGGCTAGAATTGTGGGGTTTTATTTGGTTGGATTTTTTTTTTTTTGGGTTACTGGAACTTTAGGTTAGAATTGATGGAATTTAGTGAAGAACACAAATAAGGGAGGATATGAAACTAAGAATGACTCCTAAGGTCTAAGAATTGCTCTTAAAAAAATGCATCACACCTTCTAATTGAAAACTTAAGTTGGTGAAAAAAAAAATTCAGGATAGTTTAGTATTGAAGAGTCGAGTACATACATATTTATAGTTCTTAGAATCCTTATTCAAGTAGGAAAGGTTCTAAAATATCCAAAATATCCAAAATTGAATCATATCTTAATAAGAATTCTTTATTCTTAAATAAGCTTAAGTCCTAAACAAACTTGGACAATATATCTTATTATTATTCTCTATTTAATAAGAAAAACTTAGCACAAAGTAAGTTTCCTTTGCTCTCACTTCAATTCCCACTCTTCATCCCACAAATTAAAGCGGTTGACTAATTTGCCCTCTTTTATTTTGTTTATAATCTCTAAGCTCTTTTGTACCATTAGTGTTGGAGCAATCAGTGAGATTTTGTAGCACCTGGGTTTTAGATAGTTATCTCCTTCTGCAATTGCTTCATGATTACATAATATCTTGTATTTTCTCCAGCTCTTTGAACTTCTTTCTTGGCATAGCAAAATAAAGTTGGTTCTTTAATCATGATAGTGGTTATATACCTTTAAAATGACAATCCCTCTGGTAAATGTTTATCTATGTTACCTATAAGTATATGAGTTATTAGCCTGTTAGGCTTATGGATGTGCTTAGTTAGTTAACAATGAAAGTAACATGTTTCCTGCAGAGACTTGATATGTTAGAAGCATTAGAAGCTGCTGAAGCATTAGAAGCTACTTTTGGTGACTTAAATGATACAGTTGCAGTGGCCAGTCAACTTTTTCGAGCTCAACGTGACTTCAATGAGTAAGAAATGTCTCATTATTCGTTACATATTTTCAAGTATCATTGGAATGTTAAATATTTTCTACCTTATGTTAAATTGGGCTGAAATTTTTTTCTCCGAGTCCTTGATTTATCATGCCCTGTGATTTAGGCCCCTGCTAGTTTAGCAACTGAGTGATGTTTAGCCTGTTTACATTGCATGCCTGTGTGTTGGTATGAATGCTCGTTCCCATTATTGTTCTAGTTGTTCCTTTTTCCAATACATAGATTTTGATACTGGTTTAAGATTGTAAGTGACATTTTTGGATTAGTTAAACTAATCATAGATTTTAATACCGGTTTTAAGACTAACATTTTACTAGAGTTTGTGGATAACTTGGAGCTTTGATATATTTTTTCCTTTAAATTTTTGTTCTTTTTGGGACCAATTAATCACTATATGTAATCTTTGACAATCCTTATTTGTTCATTCATTCATAGTTCATTACGTCTGGAGCATCTGCGGTTTAGATGCCTTATCATGACATTTTTTTTCTATACATTCTTCATTCTCTTTGGCACCAATTTATCACTAAATATAATGACATGGTAATATTTATTTATTTATTTATAGGAGTTATGCTAATTTAAATGCCTTGTCATGTCCATCACTGTTGGGAAATAGTTGGGAAATATTCAGCTGAATATTTCCTAAGATATTATTGACTCCTAAAAGGCAATAATATCAGATCA
>JANZLH020000428.1:1154058-1164613 GCA_026770325.2 Erythroxylum fimbriatum
GGTTATGCTTGATTGCTAGTTTACGATAGTAAATTAGGATTATTGCGTAACACTCCTTTGATACCTTGAAAAAGGATTTAAGAAACTCTAGGCTTAACCTTCTATCAACCAAAATTCGCCTAATAAATTGATCCAGGTAAAGTTCATAGAAAACGCTAAAAGTGGAACCATCCTTGAAGCTTACCACATTTCATTCGAATTATACCCCTAAAGATTTTCGCATTTTTCTTTAGCTTTAGTTTTGTTATTTTTGATAGTTAAATTTCTTATTTTAATTCCCCTTTCTTACACAATCGCTAGTTCAATTAATTGAGTGATCCAAGCCTGGTACTTACACAATTACTCCCTGTGGGACGATATTATACTATACTACTTGAGACCCGTGAACTTGCGGAACCACATCAAGTCATATTATCTTCCTTAGGAAGTTTTTGTTCTTGGATCATATTGCAATATGGTCGATTTAGTTTTAACTATAATTTAAATTCTTTTTCATTTTTCAAAGAAAAACATAATAATGTATTGCTTAAGAATTTAAATTGTATGAAACTATGAGTTTAACCATAATTGTTCTATTTGCACCATTGATAAAACGTAGTAAGATTAGATGATATTTATTAAACGGTTATGCTGAATCAGTGAATGAAATTTCAATTTTCAACAAAAGTGTCAATGTATTGAACTTTTGGTTAACTAACATTTTAAATTTTATAAATGGATCGATGATTTGTTTCATGTAAGAATCAGATAAGGACATTTTTTCACTTTGGAGTTTGCAGCGGGGATTTTTGTGAGAATGAAAGTGTTGTCATATTAAGCAGAGAAAAGACAAAGTTGTTGTCATACTCGAGAGTTGACAACAACTTTCTTCTTACAGTTACAGTCAATTCTCTTCTTCCACCTCATCGCCACGTGTCGTGAACCTCCCATGGCACCATTCAGTTTTCTTAATCATATGGGCAAATAGCATACACAAGATTCGTGCTAGAGTCTGACACTTCGTTTCCTATTTCTCAACCATGCATCTATGTGTTTATCGCTTGCCCACTTCTAACCCATCAACCTCAGTCCCAAATTCATACAACCTTAACACAAGTGTGCACAGATGCACCGTCGTTACATGTAAAATCCACGTTAACCCCGCTAAATGGATACATAATCTTAATTCCAAAACACTATCGTTAAGGCCACCACTGTCACCGTCTGATGAGACACAGCCATCATCGCTTGCGTCTGATTCTCTACTGGACTATGAAAGACTGAAAACCCACTTGAACCCACTACAAAAGGTTGCTGCCGGAGTTTCTAATTGCCCCATTAGAGAGACAACAGGTCTTGCTTATGAGCCTTGACCCAAAATTCCAAATATTGGGTAATTTTTCGTCGGTTCATCAAGATTTAGAAGTTGCAGGTGAGATTCCAAATTGCCTGCATGGTGTCTACCTCTGTAACGGGCCAAATCCTCTGCATCTGCCCAAAGGTGGACACCGTTTGTTTGACGGCAACGGCATGATTCATGCAGTTTCCTTGGAACTTGGAAACCGAGCTAGTTACACTTGTAAGTACACATGTACAAATAGGCTGGAGCAAGAAAGCTCATTAGGTAGACCAATATTTCCGAAGCCAATTGGTGAGTTCCATGGGCACTTGGGTGTGGCTTGGCTAGCTCTATTCGTTGCTCGAATTTGTGTTGACGTGATTGATGGTTCACAAGGCGTTGGGGTGGCTAATGTCGGGCTTGCTTTTTTCAACCGTCGATTATTAGCCATGTCAGAAGATGACCTACCTTACCATGTGAAGATCAAGCCAGACGGGGACCTAGAAACAGTCGGGCGGTTTACTTTCAATGGTCAACTTGACTATCAAATGATTGCACATCCTAAGGTGGATCCCATCACCGGTGAGTTGCATGCACTTAGTTACAACGTTGTTACAAAGCCGTACTTGAAATACTTTAGGATTGACAAGTATGGTATTAAGTCGCGTGAGATGGACATCACTCTAAGCCACCCATCAATGATCTATGACTTCGCTATCAGCAAAAATTTCGTAATAATCCCAGATCACCAGGTGATGTTCAGATTGTCAGAGATGATTCGTGGCGGTTCTCCTGTAATCTTTGACCCAAACAAGCCTTCTTGAGTCAGAATTTTGTCTAAGAAGGACGTCGATCAATCAAACATGCAATGGATTAACATACCCAATACATTCTGCTTCCATTTCTATAATGCATGGGAAGAAATTACAAAGTGTGGGTAGACGGTTATTCGTTTGATAGGGTCATGCATGAGTCCACCAGATTCTATCTTCAATGGATGTGGAACAGCTGAGTCACTTCGAACCAAATTATCAGAAATTCGATTGAACCTAAATACAGGGGAGTCAAGTTGAAGGGTGATTGTATCAGGTATTAATTTGGAAGCGGGACAAGTGAACCTGAAGCTGTTAGGTCAAAAAGCGCGATTCGTTTACTTAGCAATAGCAGAACCGTGGCCCAAGTGTTGTGGAATAGCCAAAGTTGATTTGGAGGCTAATGAAGTGTTCGAATTTAGATTTGGTGGTAGGCAGTTTGGAGGAGAGCCGTGTTACGTGGGTGCAGATTGCAAGGAAAGCGAAGCGTATTTAATGAGTTTGGTAAGAGATGAGATAGAAGAAACATCATAGTTGGTGATAGTAAATGCGTCCAACATGAAGCAAGCATGTTCAATTAGGTTGCCCACTAGAGTGCCATACGGGTTCCATGGTACTTTTGTTAGCAAAGCAGGATTAGAAAGACAAATTATGCATTAGGGTTTTTTTTTTTTAATGTGAACGTGTACGTCAAAAGAAAATCACAAATCAATCTACCATACTCTTTAATCACGCGATAGTAGCATTATTAAAAAATTTATGACCTAATTTCAAGCAGTAATGTTATAAACCGAATGTTAAAACCATATAAAAAGCAATGATGCTAAAAGGATGATTTAACCATAAAAATCTTGAATAGTGTAATATTTTTGTTCAGTTTTAACTTTCGGTTTAATTTACTTTAATAAATCTTATTATTAAAAATTGATCGATTTATTAATTTATTGGTCATTTTCTGTAAATTAATAAGTTGTTATAAACTAAAATAAATAGACTAATTTTCATCTAACAAACTTTTTTTCATTTAAACTTTAAAATTCCTGATTGATAAGAATAATATAGTTCAATCATATATAAAATTTTTATTTTTATTTAATCTTTAACCGAGTCTAATACTAATTAAACATTTTAAACCTTAAACTTTTTGTTTTATTGGTTTAATTTCTGACCTGATTTTTAAAACATTGATAAAAAGAACAATCGAATATTATGAACAATTCAAGAGTTGAATCTCTAGCTTGCAAAACATAAACTGAGAATAACTATTCTAATTCAACCTGGATAAGGTAGAAATTGCAAAACCAAAAAATAAATTAACTGTGCTTATTTAATCATTTGAATAATATTTAAATTTTGATTGAACTTCAATTATGGTTATTGTTATGCATTTTTCTGATAATGAAAAACTATCTTATGAATTGCAAATATTACACAGTAATAATATTTTTAAGTATATAAACTGTTTTTAAAAAATAATTTCCAAACATTTAAATTATAAAATTAATTTAAATGTTAATATGATTAATCTAATAAATGTAGTATAGTTAAATATTTGAAATTAATTACTAAATTTTTATAACTAAATTAATATTACAATTTTGAATTTCAATATTTTAAAATTATACTCCTTAAAAATGAAAGCAATATTTTTTCATTTTTTCAATATTTTATAACCGCTGCTATTTTGATTTCTGTTTAAATTCTTAGGCTTTTCTAGCTTTTTTTTCAAATCAAAATATGGAATCTAAATAGTCTTTGCTTTCTATCTTTAGTTTTTCCAAAATCTAAATCACAAAACAGATGCTGATTAATCAAAATATCATAAAAATTAATTTTCTTAATAGTTGACGTGTGAGTGATTATGTAATTTCACATATTGATGTGTCATTTGATTGTGTTCTGATTAATTGTTTGCTATATTTTATTTAATTGTGTTTAATAATTTCATGTAAACTCAATCACTTCCTCTTTTAAGGACTCGTTCTAGGTTCAACAATTTATAGAATTCATTCTTAAATATTCCATTCAGTTTAATACCTAATTTACTTGCAATGCTATTATGGAAAGTCTGGGGCTAAATAGATGCATTTAACACTGTATATAGAAGAAAACGTTTTCATGGCACCATTTTGGTACAATTTCAAAAGCTTTGTGTCGCACGCAGCTAATATTGAACGGCAGTAAGAACCATATGGCATGAACATTTTCCTACCCTACCTTTATGGTGTGTATGTGGTTCTTATATCGCTTGCATAGAAGCCTTGAGGTTCATCTACATATAATGTTTCGACGCTTAGGCTGCAGTGCTTTGGACATAGCACGCAGCCTGTCACTGATCTCAGTAAATGAAGGCCTAACTGCTGGGTCGAATGACCAACAGTCTTCTATCAACTTCCTCCATTCACTGTCACAACGTTCTGGTAATGGAGGCCTCAACGTGTTACTTACAATTCCACCTTCAAGGAAAGTTTCAATGGTAGAACAGTAAATTTTTGAACAATTTCAAGTGGAAAAACATAGGGGAAGTAAATGAGACACAATTAGCACCATGAATCTTCTTTTTCTTGTAAAAAGGAAAAATGGAGCTTACCTATTATAGCACCACAATGCATGTTTGCATAAGGCTCCTCGCCTGTCAGTATCTCCCACAATGCAATACCAAACGAGTACACATCGACCTGTGAACACCAAAGAAGAATTTCAAATGCTGCTCTATATTCAATTTCTTGTGATATGCTAAAACTTCCATAATCAAAGCTAGCACTAGTCCTGAGGTCTCAACCTTCTCAGACACAGAGTTGCTGCTACCATCCAACAGCTCAGGAGCCATCCAAGGAAGGGTTCCACGCACACCGCCAGATACAAGTGTATTACATTTAACCCTTGACAGTCCAAAATCTCCTACCTGGAAAGCAGATAATGAAAACTCGTGGAATGCATGTACTCTTTGTCAGGTAATGGATTAGCTAATCAGAAACTAAGAAAGTATACATGTTGATTTGAGTATGCTGTTGATGCAGACCTAAAGGCAGATGACAGTTAAGCGTATGCTACAAACTGAAAACAAACAAGAGTTAGTGCATCGAATCTACCTTGCAAATTGGTCGTTGAGGATCCCTTAAATTGACAAGTAAGTTCTCACACTTCAAATCAAAATGTACAATATTTTTCAAATGCAAATATTCCATGCCAACAGCTGCATCCAATGCAATCATAAGCTTTTTACGGCGATCAAGTGTTCTGCATTATCAAGATTATATAAGCCTATCATATTATCATGCTGTAAGGGCATCTGATGTACATGAACCAAACTAACCTATCCTTCTTTTGTAGGACCTGCCTCAATGATCCATTCACCATATATTCAGTTACAGTTGTCATCATCCCTTCGGGCCCATCTGGGACTACGCCATAAAAAGCTACCACATTTGGATGATGAAGATTGGACAGAATTCTTGCCTCCCTCCAGAAGTCTTTAATCTGCAAAAACGACACCATCTTATCTTTTCAATATCTTGAAAGGATTCATGGAAGAAATCTTTGTCATCTATATTTATTGGCTCAAAAATGAAACTTTCAGATTAATCTTAAATTCAGGTACCATTCTCCATTTATTTTATGTATCTTCATAAAGGGAAACTTTTACCATCTATGATCGTAGTCATTATAAAAAGAATTAGTGATTCAGGGACCCACCAATCGCTCTTGTTCTGATTTTTTGCCATCAAAACAACTTTTCTTGATCCGCTTGATGGCAACGTCAGTTCCCCTCCATTTCCCATAATAAACAGTTCCAAATGTGCCAGATCCTAACTCTTGCAACTCTTCGATATCAGTGTTCTTTATAATCTGCATATTGGCATTCTGCAGCATTTAGAAATACTATTGACTATTCATTCATTGTGTATGAATGTATGTGTGTTAGAGTAAGCTATAAAGATCACAGCATAAATATCTCAAAAGTAAAGGCACAACAACAAGATAGCCATGTGGATTAAGCAAAGCCCATTCTAGCTGAAGCACCAAATTTAACAAATTAACTCCATTTATTGGAATTATCTGGTTCTTGTAATTTCATTCCAGCTCCTCTATTGACGTAATAATAGTGTATCCGAAGACAAATAGGAATGGCTAAGAGCAAATAATTGATGGGAAAGATGTGCCAAGGTTCTGGGAGATTGTTTCTAGTTACTTGGGTACCTAATGATCAATGCCAACGAATCCAGTTTGCTTAGCTTGGCTGAACTCAGATAGATGCAAAATGGTTTTCAAGCATGTACATGTACTGCTTTTGAGCCCACTGTATTATACCCTCAAAACATCAAGATAATGATTCGTCCAAAGAGGAGATGTAATGATTTCTATCTCTAGCAGAAAAAGATCTACTAGGATTAGCTGGTTTCAAATTCTGATGAGCTCCCTCATTCTAGATATTCTATCTCTGCATTAACGTGTTGTAGTCAATTTGTGTCATAACCAGTTGCTTGAGGCAGGTGCAGATGACTTATTGCAATAGACAATTAAAGTGCATATTTTCTATCTTATCTGTGAAAAAGAAGAACCGAAAGCTACAAGTGGAAGCCATCGTCATGACAAGAAAGATTTGAGGTTATCACATGTTAGTGGTTTGATCATGAAAATACATATGAGCAGCCAAAAAATTGTAATGATGGTTTTGAACCTGCAAACCGTAGATTTCTGATCCTTGTTCATCCATTGCAGCATCAGTTGTAGATTCATTCATATGTCTGCCATCATCTTTTATGTCCTATGAGGTATGGGTAATAGATCAACTCCTCCAAAGAGAAACTGCGAGGTTAAGAAATCCAATGAAATATGAAAAATCCTACCCCATATTCGGCAGTGTTTTCTACCTTGGCACCCGTAATAGATGGGAATGCATCAGTAGCCTCTTCTTCTACATGTGGGACAATGCTGGCAGAGATGGGGATATCTTGAGGTATGTTACTTGTAACATCTTCTATGATCACCGATGATTCTAGCTCCCCATTCTTATACCGATAACTTAAGTTGTGTGGTTGGGCATATTGAGACATTTCGATTTTGGACCCATCTATTTGTTCCTTGTTGCTTACCTTTTTATGCTTGCTGGAACTTTGTTCAATCCCCTCATCATGGAGAGAAATTGCTTTGGTTGAAGTACAATTTGCAATTGAATCCTGAAATTTTACTTAGAAAAAATAAGGTCAATCTCATGCAGAGCATATACTTCAATGTTTTCTTTCAAAGATACGTAAAGATTACTTACAGATGTCAATAACGAAGGTTCTTGATAATCCGACACTCTCTGAGGAGATCCAATACATTCAGTACGCACATGAAAAGCCGGCTGGCCGGCCATTCTCTGAGTCATAGCAAACTGTTTATCCTTAACAAAATTTTGGCTTTCCATATCCAAACCAGAGACATCCACACCTGCCTGGTAAGGACCATAAGGATACTCCCTCATGGTATCTACGGACTTTTCCCCTTTGCTAAGTTGAAGATTACAAGCAGAGAATATTTTTTCAAGATCTGGTGATTCCCCCAGTTGACGATTAACATGTGGCAGGTACTTCAAGTTTGCCAAATTCTGAAGATTTGCTAAATGGCCATTTAATCCAGGTTCAACATTTCCTTCATGCTGCTTACTACCTTCAACAGGAGGTGCAAGATTCTTGTGTGTACACTTTATTCCCTCTTGATTGGAGTATAGAGTGCCCCTTTTCTTCAAACTGCGAGGATCCTCATGTTCATGCACATACTCTTTATCGTCTATTTTCTCTTGTCTCGGTGTTAAACAATCTTCTGAAGAATTTGATATTGTCAGCAATGGTGAATTTTCTCTTCCATTACTCCGCAAGGACAATGGTATAGCTGCTTGTTCCAAGCAGTAATTTGACCCCTCATTGTGATCCTGCAATCTTGAGTCGGAAAAGGTCCTTTCCTTGATGGTATGTCTCTCTGAGTTCGTATCACTTGTGTGTACGGGATAAGGCGGCAAATCACCACTTGGGGTGCGGCTATGGAAGTGCACAAGGGGTGATTTGTTAATCTGGGCAGTTTGTGCAGTATATTGGTGATAGTGATGATGATTCTGATTCTGATTAAATAATTCATTGCCATTAAGCCCATATCCATCAGCACAGAATTGTGAATCAATTTTCTTTTTACCTCTATCTATTGTCATTGGGGAAACAGGTGGAGATTCGTTAAGGAGCTTGTTTTGCATCTTGAGTGCAGGGAGTAACTGAACTGCAGGATTTATCGAACTGTCCACTAAATTGGAGGAAGCCAAACTGAAATCTTTATTATCTGATGCATGAAGCAATGCAGGAGAATCTCTATGAAATGACTGTTCTTGATTTAAACCAGTTATTAATTGGGTTGTTTGGCCAGCCAAACTCTGCCCACTAGTGTTATTCCGGGGACTGAAATCCAGCAGGCCATTGACCGCGGACACGTAATGGTAATCTGTCTGACCCTTCCGTGGTGTCATTGCTTCAAGCGAATTTTGGCTATCAGAGTCACTTGAAGAGACAAGAAAAATCCGCAGCTTTTGTGAACCTCCATTTCTTTCCAGCTCATGATATTCTTCAATCATATGATGGAGATCTTCATCAGAACAAACAGAAATAAGTGCATCAAGATCCTCCCCAGGGAGCTGATACTTGATTGTATGAGATTGGTTACAAATTGCTATAGTTTTCTTCAGAAGCTCGTCCAATGTCACGCTCTTCCTGATGGATAAAATCCGTGTCTCTCCACCTGTATATCTAAGCTTTCCATCGCTTGGCCGTGGTAATATTTTACCCCCAAAACTGCAAAGAAACTTCACTTTCCCACTCAGAGGACTTTCTGGAACTTCCGTTCCATAAAGATGATAGGACCGAGGAGAATCCGCCACATACTTGGAATGTGCCATTGGACTTGCAACTTCTCTATCCAAATTCGTGCCATCAGGATATTTGCATTGTTCTTGTCCATTGGGACCATAGATCCAGTTCTTTCCGCTTATGTTATCAGGAAAGGACCTGTTTTCTACCTCAGTTTCAGGTCCTATCCTGGGAACAAAACTCAAAGCTTCAAAATCAGAGTCTTTTCTCCTTGGACTTTGGACATGTTTGATATCCTCATTATTCACATGGAAATTCTGAATGTAGTTAGATTCCTCAATCCTTAACTGTTTCTGATCTAGTATCCTTCTTAGACCAACACGATCACGTAAAAACTCCGTAGAGAATTCTTCACCTGTCTGCAAACAAATATTAGTTTCATTTCTATCTACACCGATTGATTCACTAGACACATTCTTGGCCACATTTCTATTGAACAGGTGACGCGAGGCTCCAGAAGTTTCATCTGTCATGTTATAGCGCAAAATTTCTACCTTTCTAGGTAGCTAGCAGCAGCAGCAGGAGATTTCTGGTATGCGAACCTTTGTTTCCTCGATGTCCTTCTTAATTTGATAAGCAGGTGCGCATGCTTCCAGTTGTTCGATCAGGTACTACAAAACGGAGCAGATTCCTGGCAATGTGTGTTCAAATGCGCTCAATCGATCAAATTAAAACATCCAGCAGATCCCGTGCAGAAAGAAAATCGTAATGTTGATAAATTTACGAATAATCAACCAAGAAAGAAATCAATGAGCCAGCACATGCAAACAACAACAAAATAAATACATCATCAACAAGGAACGAATGAAGAAAATGTTGCAAAACACCAAAAATAGTGTCTCTCGTGAGCAATGCTGCGGAAAGATGATGATATGTTACGCACGTATGCGGTGGGAACTCCTTAAACAGGCATGAAGAATAATAAAACGTAACCCCATATATAAATGTGGCATCCCATGCACGGGACATAAACTGCAAAATGGAAACTGAACTGTAGAAGCATGGAAAAGGGTACCTGGTTGCTCAGAATTTGCAGTTTTAGGTGTAGAGCATGAGCCTCGGTGGTTTATTGGGTTGAGAAGAATAGCGTGCTTGGGTCATTTCTGGGCGACCCGGAACAGAACAATGGTTGGAATTTCGGGTTTTGTTTGAGAGAGAGGAAAAGCGTTGCACTTGCATGAGACTTGACCTGAAAATGAGGCGTCGCGTTGACGGGGAGAGAGAGCGAGAGAGAGGAAAGGAGCGCCAAAATTAGCTTAAAATCAGAAGGGCAATAAAAAAATAATTAAGCTTAATTATTTTTATTTAGCCCCTATTTAATTAGGTTTATACCATTGGAATTTTTGTCCGTAAAACTTTTTTTCTATAAATCTTTTACGAGAAGAATATTTTTAAAATGCCAGTTGATTTTTCAGTTGTCATTTAAAAAATAACTTTTGTGAAAGAGCTTCGTACATAAAACTGTTTGGCAACATAAAAATAAAAGGTATTTTTAATTTTAACTATACTTTAATTTTAATAAAAATATT
>JANZLH020000428.1:1177758-1188881 GCA_026770325.2 Erythroxylum fimbriatum
TTTTATTATTATTAATTTTTTATACAAAATTAATTATCTTATTATTATTAATAATAACAACAACATCAACATTATTGGTATTAATACAGAAACCTAAATTACAAACCAAACAACATTTTTTTATACCCATTCCTATTCCCATTCTCATTCCCATTCCCTTCTACTATTATACCCATACCTATTTCCAAACCCGTTCTCAAACCAAAAGCCCCCTTAAATTCTAACCCAGCGTTAATGTCTCCATTAAGTTTGCTTACGTGACTTGCTACGTGTTTTAGAAACTTTAACTAATAATATACGTTAGCCAAAATTAATACAACTAATGAAGATTAATGAAACGATGTCGTTTAATCACATATCTAAGACGAACGTCGTTATTAAAAAATGATGCTGTTTAGTCCCTAAATCAATTTACGCAGCCTTGAAGCCTCCACCTTTTGTTTTCATTTTGTTCTCCCGACGCCCTCACCCTTTGTTTTCTGTTTGTTCTCCTAACACCCTTAGCTCTTCGTTTTCAGTTTGTTCTACCGACACCCCAAGCTAATCTTGCATCACAACACATCAGAAAATGAAGGGAGAGGGTATCGGGGCTGCGTCTACTGATTTAAAGATTAAACTATGTCATTTTTTAACAACGACTTCATTTTAATTATGTGATTAAACAATGCCATTTCATCAATGTTCATTAGTTGTGTTAATTTTGTCTGAAGTGTATAATTAGTTAGAGTTTTTAAAACATGTGGCAAGTTACGTCAATAAACTTAACGAGACACTAATGTCGGGCTAAAATTAGAAAAATTAAAAGTTTGAGCATTGTCATTTTTTGAAGTTTGAGCCATAATTGCAAAATTAAGTAAAGTTTGAGATTTATTTTTAATTAAAGCTAAAATTAAAGATTTTAAAATATGATAAAAAGAAATTGTCCTTATCTATTAAAGAATTAGAAGTTTAATTAAAAAAAGATTGTTAAATGAAAATTAATTAATTTATAATAATTTATTAATTTATAAAAATCGACCAATTAATTAATAAACTTAACAGTTTTTAACAATCAGATTTAGTAAAGTAAATCGAAACAGAAATTTAAAAATAAAAAAAAATAGACGGTTTAAGAGCATAATATATTTTTAATAACTACGGAAAAACATTTCTGTAAGATACCTATAATTCATACGACATTTAAAAACACCAACAGACTGGATTGCATGGCATTACATAGGGAAAGGGCAGAAATGTAGTGATCAAGAAGGTGGCAAATCCTTACGTACAGAGATGGATGGTTCCACCATGCACATGGTGAACACATGCACGGTCGAAGTCGATGACTATATATGGTCCAGCCAATATGACTCTAGTATAAACCATCTAATCCAATGGAAATACACACGCGTCAACTTCGAGTGCCAGCACAAAAAGAGCAAATAGCTTTTGAAACGTAAAAGGAGCAATTGGTTTGGAAGTGAAGTGACTGGTGGTGCACTAGACTTTGCATGGCTAAAGTTGAAGGCATGTGCAAGAAACATGTAATTTGGGAACATTTGGGGTCTCTTGATGGTATACTTGTTCGTATATCATCAAACAAATACCTAATTGGATTGATGTATTAGCCCCTTGGTTTATATTCATGGATAATGAGCCTCTTCATCATGCCAACTATACAACCCCCCCTCTTATCAGCCCCACTTATCTATTCTTTTGTTTTCAATGCTAGTAGTCCTTGTTCTTGATCATTTCATGGCTTATTTTGAGTCCTTAGAATGAAAATGATATTCGGCTTGTAATGTGCCTAGCTTGGTTCTGCATTCCTTCTCAATTTACAAAAGTCGGAAGAATTAACATAAACTACAGTGGATGAGGTAACAAAGTAAACAACGTTTGTATGCTTTTCCGGACCTCTGTTTCTTAACTTATGCCTTCAATTTGGGTTGCGCGCGGTCTGTTCCAATACGTACCTTGCTTTTAGGCATTTTCCTTGGCAAGCCAAGGCCTCTTTAACTTTAAAGTGCCTTCCTATTGTACATGTCCCGCCTCCCATGTCTACGACTGAAACTTCCAAAAAAGCAAGCAAAACGCATTTCTTTTTTCCATACCGGTTATTCCTAACAAGTAACTCTAAATCAATTATATTTAAGCCCAGTCACGATCTCATCATCCCATGTAACTGTTAAGTGATCGTTTCACCACAATAGTTTAAGCTGTTATGTGAGGTCAACTTAATTGGTTTTATATATTCACTAACACACCCCTTCAAGTGAAAACTCTTTGGGCTTGAAACTTGCACATGCTCATTCTACCTTGTACTGAATAATAGGTGGGTGGTAGAATTTGAATTCATGACCACTTAGTCACAAAGGTTCTGATACCATGTTAAATGATCGTTTCACCACAATAGCTTAAGCTGAGACCAACTTAATTGGTTTTATATATTCACAGCAAACAAAAAAACAATTATCCATAAGATTTTGGGTCCCGGAGATTACAAAGAATGAAAAGATCCAGTTGCTTATTTGCCAAAAATAGAAGAATAATAGCACAAAATAAATAAATGGAGGATGGATAAAGATGCAATCACTTGGTCGAGTGGGTTCACACAAGGGCGGGAATCTCGGTCAATCAAGATTGGCACTTTTCGATTAACTGTGTCTGTGACCATTCCTTAGACGACACTTTTATATGGTCAAGCCTGCAAGGTTCCTGGCTGCACCACGCTTTGGGGAAAACATAAAAAGTAAAAAAAAAACGCTTAGTTAAATAAAAGCTAGCTAAGCTATCTTCTTCTCAGATCCGCCACAAATTTGGGTTAACCCTACTAGATCTGTTGCCTTTTCCTTTTTTCACCTTCTAAAAGGATGCAATTGAGTAAAAAGTGCTATAGAATTAATGCCTCCCTCTTTTGCTTGTAAGTCAAGGTATGAAATTACTTGGCTCTTGATGGGTTGTCTCCCTTGTGGACCTGCCCTCCATAGTCTTACCTCCATTAATGGAACCGTTTAATCAATGTCAATGGTAATTCGGGCATATGGGCTGATAATTAGGGCATCTTCTCTTATAAAGCAGAATGATATAAATCATGATTAGTTAGAGTAGTTAGTTTGAGTGATTCTTCAACTTAATCATTCCTCTCGTCCTAATTACCCCATAACTTGCATTGGTAAAAATAAAATTAAGCATTGCCATTCAATTAGTTGGTAACTAAAATCTAATTAAGGAGTCCTTTCATCTTTCTACTTAGAAGCAAAGGCCGGGGCTTTCTATAACTAACCTTTTTTTTTTTTTTTTGAAACGTTTCTATACTAACCTAGATTTAGGTATCTACCGGTAACATAATTCCCATCACCTAACGGTTGATGCTGCCGTCTGTTTAGTTTCACATGGGGCGATAGTTCCGTTTCACTGATCGGTTCTTTTCTTTGTACGAGTTAATGATTAATATTTTAAGTTTATAAAAAGTCAAAGTAGAAACCCACAATTACCCTTTTCAATCCATGGTCCGAAAATCGATAATCATTTGTGCTACTCTTTTCGGTACACGATGATTCCAAGGGTAAAACAGTCAATAAATTTGTACAAGGCTACAAGCGTGAGGAGTTGTTATGATGGGAGCCACTTGGTTGTTGCATGAGCAACATAATCTTGCCCACGAAAATGTCAAAATAGGGTGGAAGCATCGAAAAACTTCAAAACTATAATTATTCCTTAAATTTTAACTTCATTGTTTTCTCTGTTAACTTACTTCACTGTACATTTTCACATCCAAACACTCTCTACTATGTATCGTTATCTTATTGGTTCAACGACAGTTTTTAGTTTTTTATATCGTTATTAAAATTTAGAGTTTTATTTTATCAAACTAATTTGTTCTTTTTTTGACGTCATCAACATATTGTCAAAAATTTTCTTGACAACAGAAAAATTTGAAGTTTAATTAAAAAAATTATTATTAAATAAAAATTAATTAATTTTAGTTAGGTCGGTCATGTTAGGTCCGAGCCTAGGTCCAGGTGTCGACGGGCCATTCGTAGGTGATAACCTCCCATGCATACGTGAAGACCTAAACCTAGCAGCTATTCCATATATAAGGTACTATTTTACCATGATACAGGTACGACATTAGAACCCTAACCTTCTCTGCTCTTTGCTACCAAAACCCTCTCAAAAAAACTAACTTGAGCGTCGGAGGAGCCTACCGGCTATCAACCTCCGGCGTGTCTTCTGTTGTTTTGCAGGTATTCAACAGTCGAAGTCACACGGAATCATGGATCCAAACAGTAACGTTCAGCCCCATCAAGTTCAGGCAGAACCAGATTTATTTTAGTTTATAAAATTTTATTAATTTATAAAATTAACCGATTAATTAATAAACTTAACAGTTTTAACAATAAAGGTTAATAAAATAAATTGAATTGAAAATTTAATAATTGAACCAAAATATTAGACAGATTAAAGTTTTTATTGCTAAACCGGTTGAAGTTTTTAATAATTGTGTTTTAGTATACAATAAGTTGAAATTCAATTATGCTTAGTTTGTGCAATTATTAGCTATTCACAATCAATTTAATTTAATTCTTATTGAGAAATAAATATAGTGTAAATTACCTATGTTTAGGTAGTAAGAAAAATGAAAGATGTGTTATATAGTTCCTCCATACATACTTCACTTGTGACGTATTATGCTCGTATTCCTGTTCTACATCATCTTGGATATGTTTGACTTTGCCTTTCGGATTGTTGACTTCCACTTGAAATAGTAACTTTTTTCCTATGCTCCAAAGCATCCCATACCGATGGGTCACATCTTTCGCTTCCTTTCCCACTTTTTCGCTTTTCATTTTACTAGATGAGCATATGATTGTTTGTTTTAAGAAAAGAATTTAATGTTTGTGTAGTTGTCTAAGTCATAAATTAAATTGAACTAAATTTGCTAATGTGAAAATGTAAATGTTAGATGAAATAACTAAATTATTACGTTTTTTATCAAATATGTTGATGCCAACATATATCATAAATATATATATATTTTTAGTTTAAATATGAATGATTTAAAGATGTCTCCTTTAAATAGAGACCTTATTAAATAAACTCGTAGATATATATATATATATATATTATTTTTTAAGAAAAAACTTGAAACTACTTTTGTAGTTGATGGATGTTTGACAGTTAGAGGTCAAAGGTTTTACATGCACGCCGTGATTGGCGCATTATCATATACTATATTATATTTAAAAAAACCAAAAAACCAGTAAACAAAATTTGAAGAACACGCAATTGCCTTTAGGCTTGTATCCCCTACTCCCAACCCCACCGTAATTACCGCAATGTCAGCAGGAAATCGTGTCTTCTGCGTTCCGTACAGACGCACCACAATTTCGAAACTTTAGAGAAAAAAATGAAAAGGGGCGAATTGCTGACATGGCATCCACACGGCCAAAGAAGTTATGAGTTAGTTAAATGCTTTTTAGTTACGGATAGGATTAAGAAGGATAGACTTGGCACGTGCGAGATCACAGCACAGTGTGTGTGTGTGAAAGAGAGAGAGAGAGGGTTATTGTAGCTGGTAAAGGTTGAAAGGCCGACCTAACCTGTAATCTTGCGGGAAAAAAAGAAAACAAAAAATTGAAAATGAAAAAAGAAGAAATAAAGAGTAGGGGAGTGTACACTTAATAAGGTCTATAAAAGGGCCATGAAGTTACACCCATTTGTCTCTGACTCCACTCCATCTTCCTCTTCCTCTTTCTCTTTCTTTGTTTGCGTATCGATTGTTTGGAGACAAGGGGAGGAAATGACAATGGCGGTGTCTCACCGTTGGATCACTGTATGTGCCGCGGTGCTTGTTTTTATGTTCGTCGGAGCTATTGCAACTGTAAGCTACGACGGGAACTCTGACCACTTACGGTACGTGTATACCATATATTTGCCTCTCACTCGCTCTCTTTGTCTGACAGTGAGAGTTTGAAGCTTCTCTGTGGATAACAGAGCTTTCTCTTGTTCCATAATAGTTTTCTCTTTTTCGCTACCGTTTCCTACTTTTTTGCTTTGATTGCTGAGTTGAATTTTTCCCTCCATTTTGTGCTCTGCCATCTAAGCTAGAGTCTTACACTCTGTTTCCGTTTCTTTTCAATTTTTACAAGTTGTGACTACATTCTGAAATTTTCGACCATTTTTTTCCGATTACTTCTCTTCTTAAAAGATTCATGCTAAACTTTCTTTTGGTAGAGCTTATTGTATGAGTCTTTTGGGTATTTGGCTTCAATGAAAGCTACATTTTCAAAAGCATGCATTTTCTCGAGCAACTGGCTGTTTAATTCCTTTATTCTTCATATTTAATATTCTTTTCGAGGACTTCATTAATTAGCCTTTTCCCCCTCACGTTATTCGTTAGTGACATTTGGAATTAGAGACCGTTCCCTCTTGAGAGTTCAAAGTTTAATGCTTGTCTTACTTTCCCTTTTCTTATTGGTATATTTGTCTTGTTTCTTCAGTTACAGGAATGCGAAAACAGAGGTGTCACAGAGCTCGAGCAACTCGTCAATGGCGGCGAGGTAATATTATAAATACATCATTGGACTAAACTAATGAGCTTGTTTATTCCTTAAACCATTGCAGCCGTTGATCTCTGTCCATTTCGAACCGTTAGATGTACTTTTCTGTCCGTTAACTGTCTCTTGGAATCTCCGCCGTCGAGATCTCTCGCGGATCTTTAGATCTCGATCGTTTATTCGGTTATCTGCCCTTTTCTCTGGATTCCTCCCTGCAACTGCAATGGGAATGACAAAGCACAGAAACGATTAAAACCGACACTCCTGACACCACGCATACTTCCTATAACGCCCTCCCTTTTTGTCTGACTCTGTCTAATGGTATTCCAAGTGAGGGGTAGTTAGATAATTTCACATTGTTTTATATCACCGACGAGTCGCGTCGGTTGTTTTATGTCTCACTGAAAAGAAAGCGATTTTTAACGGTTCTTGGTGGACAAACCTGTTGCATTCTTCCTAGAAGTTCTGTTTCGTTTTCACTCCACAAGTAATTAATTAACTAAACCATCGATCCAACTGTGTTTGATATTTTGTCGGGTGGGTTTGTTTCAGCTCGAATGAGCATGCTGTTGATGACTCGGAAGAAATTGTTTCCATGGTGGAAAGGTACTTTTGCTATTGCCCTTTTCTTTGTGTCGGTTCTGTCCATTTTTCAAATGTATTGTTGCTGTTACCCTTTAGTTCGCATGTGCTATTGTTTTACCTGAAATCTCACCGAACTCACTAATTAGAGGTTGGATTTGGTGGTTATGGTAGTTGTTAGAATGAGACAGGTTTCAATTTACATATCACTCCCATTAAATTACGCTACTAATGTAGTCATATCATAAATGCATTAGTTAGCTCTACGGGAAATAATCCCCCTGCATGCTTTTGTACTCTTTTTTTTTTTTTAATCCGGACTATAAACGTAATTGTACCACGAGGGATAATGCTGGCATACTTATTATGCTTTAACGCCTTTCTTGTAACCCATACTCTTACTTAGATGCAGCTTCTTCCTTTTGAGGGCTGTCCTAATAAGTTGCTTTCACATATCAATTCGGTCCTTTATTTTAACGTGCTCACACTGACATTTTCCTCGAGTGAATGCCCCATTTTTGGTGTTTTTTCATCTGGATCATATATCTCTCAATGTTCTAGTTATAGAAGGGATAGTGTAAATTTCCTGTATCAGAAGTGTTGTTTTCTTTTGGACGTTGATAGATAGGTTAGTGTATTTACAAGTATACTATAAGACAAGAATAACGAACATATACCCTCTTTTTTAGGCATCTAGATCCAAAATCAACATAAATTTTACCGTTAAATTGAATTGACGTAATGGTCCTGGGAAAATGACAACGTTTGCCTGTTCATGCCGGATCTGGTCTTGGGCTTTAGTAGCGATAGAAACGTGTTATGAAAGCGAAACGCGAGGACAATTTACCCTACCACCGACACACAACAGCAATGGAATTTTTGGTCGTCTCACTGGCAATATGTATTGTGGCAGATAATAAAACTAATGGAATTGCATATCGTATTGCAGTAGCATCCGAAACAGTACTGAAAGGAGGAAGTTGGGCTATTTCTCTTGTGGGACGGGAAACCCAATTGATGATTGCTGGCGCTGTGATCCAAACTGGCACAAAAACCGCAAACGCCTTGCCGAATGTGGCATTGGTTTTGGCAGAAACGCCATTGGTGGTCGTGACGGCCGCTTTTATGTTGTTACTGATCCTGGCGATGATGACCCTGTCAACCCAAAACCAGGCACATTGCGTCATGCTGTGATTCAGGACGTACCACTCTGGATTGTGTTCCAAAGGGACATGGTGATTCAATTGAAGCAGGAACTTATCATGAATAGCTTCAAGACCATTGATGGACGTGGGGCCAATGTCCACATTGCTAATGGGGCATGCATCACCATCCAGTTTGTTACCAATGTGATCATCCATGGTCTCCACATTCATGACTGCAAGCCGACTGGCAATGCTCTGGTGAGGAGCTCGCCATCCCATTACGGTTGGAGAACAATGGCTGACGGTGACGCCATCTCTATCTTTGGATCAAGCCACATTTGGGTTGACCACAATTCACTATCTCATTGTGCTGATGGCCTGGTTGATGCTGTCATGGGTTCAACTGCCATCACCATTTCTAACAATCATCTTACCCACCATAATGAGGTGTGCTGCTGGTTAATAATTTATGAAGAATCCTTCTTGTTTCTATTAAAAACAAAGCTCAGAAAATTTGTTTTTAATTGCTATTCAATACAGGTGATGCTGCTGGGCCATAGCGATTCCTATGTCAGAGATAAGCAGATGCAAGTGACAATTGCATACAACCATTTTGGAGAGGGACTCATCCAGAGAATGCCTAGGTAACATTTAGGCTAATCTTTTCCATTAAAAGCTCTCAATTAATTGGATTTCTCATTTTAATGCTGGAGCTACGACAAAACATGATAACGATTTTCTTTACCTCAAGTACTGTTATTAAAAAAGAAGAAGTGCACGCAACTTTCCCTCAACTACCTTAAAACTTGTTTGAGCAGTGCATCGACACGAATTTGATCCTTTTAACATATTTAAGAGAAACCTAAAGATGTCTTAAGTTTTTATTCCTTTTATCCTCTGAACTAAGAATTTGTTGGGTGATGACAAATTCAGGTGTAGACATGGGTATTTCCACGTTGTAAACAATGATTACACGCACTGGGAGATGTATGCAATTGGTGGAAGTGGAAATCCTACGATTAACAGTCAGGGCAATAGATATAATGCACCAGTCAACGCCTTTGCAAAGGAGGTATTTATACATTATTTCTTATCAAGTTTTTCATCCTCTGACTGATTTAAGACTAATACCGGAAGAGGGCATAAAGTATTTCCACATTTTTTAACAGGTGACCAAGAGGGTGGAGACATCTCAAAGTGAATGGAAGAACTGGAATTGGAGATCAGAGGGAGACCTGCTACTGAATGGTGCTTACTTCACTCCATCTGGAGCTGGAGCTTCAGCTAGCTATGCTCGTGCATCAAGCTTGGGAGCCAAGTCTTCTGCAATGGTTGGATCAATGACAGCAAATGCTGGTTCTCTTGGCTGCAGGAGGGGCCGTGTCTGCTAATATTTCAATCAATTTAATTAGCCAAATTAGGCTGTATGTTTCATCAATTCTATCTTATTTCCTTCCATAACTACATTTAGGTTGCCTGTTACCCAAAATTCCATCCATGGTCTCCATTCCCATGTGTCAGGTCTTTATTTCCATGTATTGGTAAGTGTACATCTTTGTTTTTACACGTATCATTATATTTACTACATCCCGGTTTGTCCTTCATGTCATATTGTGTCATGTCATGTCTCAAGTCTCAAGTCTCAACCTCGGCCTGCTTTACCTGAAAACCAACCCAAACCCCATACCGTTACTTGTAGCAGGTGCAGAAGCGTTGTTGTTTTTACCACAGTCAACAGTTTGTATTCCCATTTGTGCCTTTGGTTGTTTCACCTACCAATTCCTCCTAATCTCACCTTTCATGAATTCATCTATTTGTTCCTCGTCTCAGAGTCTGTCAAGTCTTGGGTCAGTCTCAGTCGGACAAACTGTCCAGTCTTCTGTGTCTAGATAGGATTTGGTTGATCACATGATCTACTTTTTATTTTGGTTCTTGTCTGGTGATACAAAGCAAGCGAACAATCTTTGTTTCTTTTCTACATTTGTTACAGACGATGCAAAGAAATAGCAGTATTTGTTCTTTCAACTTTTTACCCTGCCTCTCTAGTCGTTATGCTTTTTTTTTTATCAGTTTGAAACTTGGACGATTTCTACATCATGTGCACACATGACCGAATTTCTGAAGACAATAGGCATAAAGGTTCAACTGCTACTTGCTGCTTAATTTCAAACTTGCTGGTGGCAGTGTTGCAACCTCCACTCGAAAAATTAAATGCGAATCATATCAAACACTTGCCCAACTCCAAAAATGTGATGGCAATTAGCAAAAACCACAAGAATAGGCAGGAAGGATGGAGGATGGCGAAAAAAGGGCATGGATTTGCATGTGAATTGGGGACCCATAAGAGGCATGTGATAAAATAAATTCCTTTGCCCGCCGCTATAAAGCTATGGGAATGCTATTACGCTACCGCATTAATTTCTTCACCCAATTTTTGGATTATGTCCTACTGGTGTTCGTGTTAATGAAAGTTGCTGTCTCTGTCACTTCAAAACCACTCTTCCACCACCAACCTTTTCGGCTTCTTCTTCGCATTGGCTTCATGCCTTTCACACGCTTTGTAAATGTCTAGCTGCGAATTGTTTATTGCACAATGAGTAGGGTTCGGTTCGGATTTTACTCAACCCATATTTATATCTATTTTTTATGATTCAACCCATATCCATATCTATATCCATCGATTTTTACGATTTATTACCCATATCCAAATCTATTGGGTTGTTCGGGTTTTTGGATGTCCATCGAGTTGTATAACATATAAAAATATAACTTCTAAATAGAAAATACTGTAATGAGCGGAGGGCTAAATGAATGGATGAAGTGAAAGAAAGAAAAATATGAGCATCGCACTAAATGA